>VZRU01002882.1:889395-960715 GCA_013398155.1 Pedionomus torquatus | reverse complement strand
CCCTTTTCCCCCCCCTCTCCGGTTTTTCCCGGTGAAAAGCGCGCAACCCCGTCATCGATGCGCGCATCTGTGCGGCCGGGGGGGGGAGGGGGGTTGTCACCCGGCCATCTGAATTGCCTCGAAATTAATTCAGGAGCACGCGATGAATTAAATCAAAACCCGTTGTTGGGTTACAATGGGTTAAGTTTTGAAGAATCTGGGTTTTCATGTTTGTGAAAGCGACACTAAACGTGCGGGTGAAACGATGCAATTGATGTTTGGAATATTGAGGGGTACATGAAAAAAGTGTGCGCGCGCTTAGGTTTGGTTTATCCATATTATTTCCTCTTCTAAAAAATACCGAAACCTAAATTAATAGCGGCAGACAAAAAAATGCCATTGTTGCAACCATAACAATTTTCAAACGCCAAACTTGCCATTTCCCAATTTTTATTTTTTTTTCCTTAAAAAGTCTTTCAAACGTCCATGTGCCACCATCGCCTCTGTACCATCACCCTCGCTTCTGGCCTAGGCTTGGCGAACAATTACTTGTTAGGCTTTGGGTACATCATTATCGTTTTGCTTTTATTCCTTTCCCATAAACTAGTGGTGGCAGGAGAAGTAGTGAGTTAAAGTAGGTGAGATAAATAATGAGCTAAAATACATCCGCAATGGTTTCTTTTTACTTTAAAGCTCCAGAGTTTCCAGAACGAGGATCCAGAGCTGTGGTCTTGTAAGGAAGAATTTAAAAACCCACCAGCTCTTCCCTAAACTAGGATTTCTATTTGAGACCATCCAGTTGTAAAGCCAGTATTTATCTAAATCCAAGATTACTCAGGTTTTCAGGCCATGTTCTGTTGAGACCTCTGCTGTAAATGGCTGTTGCATTTCTTCACAAACTAAGTAAACAATATTCCTAGCAGTCCTCATGATGAGAAGTCTACACCAATGACCTTCTGAAAGCGCTCTGACTCCTTCAAAACATAAGCAAATTGGACATATGTATATGCAAGATCAGAAATAAAGGCAGGGCACAAGACAAATGTGTGAGCTCATGGATGAGGTTGATTTTCCTCTGGATAAGACAGAATGCACTAAAACCACTCAATTCATGGCATAAAGGTGGCAGCAAAGGAAGTTTTTGAAACTCACGAGCAACTACAAAGCATCTGCTCTGTACATTCCTCTCCAGGGACTTGCTGAGAGCGGTAGGGTGAGCACCAGAAGACTGCAGGACATTTCAATTTAGACCAGCAAATTTGGTCAAAATTTGTTTTATTCTTGCTTGAAGCAAGAATAAATCTATTTTTGGGTCAGTGAAAGGAAGGTGCATTAAGAAGTATTCAGAGCACTAGCACATTTTTTAGTTCCAACGAAAATATAACATGTGAGTTGTGCATAATTCTGTATATATCTGCATAAATAACACAATCAGCAGTACTGAAACGCCAGAGTGGTCTGATGATTGTATTTATGGCGGCATGTCTGGCAGGTTCCTTATCTATGCATACATAGACATTCCAAAATTAAACATGTACGCCTGTACTATGTCATTTTTTCCTAACAATATATTCTGACAACAAGCATTTGGCCAAAGTGTGTTAAGTACCGTGTTGTACATTCATCATTTAATGAATAAAATGTGTTCAGAAAAAATGACTAAAGTCAATTAACTTTCTTTTCTTGCTATTATTTTTGGAGTTGCTGTTGTTTGTTTGTTTTTTAAATGACATTATAAGGATTCCTGATCCAAACTGACATTTTAACAAAAAACATTTTCCTTTTCTTTTTTTTCCCCATTTCCCAATCTGGAAAAAAACCCACCCAAACAAGTCCAAGAAGGAGCCAAGGAGTTCTGACAGATGTATTGAGCATGAATTTTATTATTGGAACTAAGGAAACAAAATAACTGTTTACAAGATCAGTATCATAGCACTTGGAGAATTTCTATAAGGAGAGATAGCAGGGAAGTGATGAATTGCTTGCAGACACTTCAGTTTGGAGAGGTTTTTTTCTTGTTACAGCAATCATGTCTTAAACATAGTTCACTCTTGAGCTCAAACAAAAACATAATTTGTATCTGCTGTTTAAGCACTCCATATATTCTCCAAATTCTTCCTGAGTAGACCAAAGCAGCCAGAATGTCAGGCAAGGATCTGGCCCACCAGGGAAACTTCTCAAAGCTGTTTAGGGCTTCAGGTTTATATTAAGGCCACAGAAACAATTACACCAGGGTTGATCTAGTGGTGGCAGAAAGTCAGATCTCCATAATGACCTCCCCCCAAAGCTTAAAAACGTCCCAGAGTTTCTGTCCTCTGGATTTTTTTTTTAAGAGAGCAGTAAGCAGTTCAAGTCTGTAAGAAACTGAAGAGCTGTTCCTCTAAAGTTCCTGCAGTTTAACAAAATGTTACAGCTCAGTGGAATAAATTATATATTCAGCTCTGGAATCTGAAACAACATTTATCGTGGCCAACGAAATTGTATTTACTTTAAGAGTTTGCTATTCAGCAAGGTCTTTTCTTTATATGGCTTTATTTTTAGACAGCCAAAGTGAGGTTTTAATTTTATTTCTGATCTTACAAATACCGATTTCCAATTTGTTTATGTTTTGAAGGAGTCTGAGAGCTTTCAGAAGGTCATTGGTGTAGACTTCTCATCATGAGGACTGCTAGGAATATTGTTTACTTAGTTTGTGAAGAAATGCAACAGACATTTACAGCAGAGGTCTCAACAGAAAATGGCCCGGAAACCTGAGTAATCCTGGATTTAGATGAATACTTGCTTTATGACTGGATGGTCTCAAATAGAAATCTTTGGTCCTTCCCATGGTTGCTTGTATTCTTGTGGCAAAGCACTTATGGCCTTGGGGCAACGGATTGAAAACATTGAAAGGTTACAGCTGTGTTATTGCAATATAGCTGAAAAACTGCAATTTGAAATATAAAATATGCCTATCTTGTTGGTGTAAAATGTGAGCCACGTGCCTAGAAACCTTGGGAGTCTCCTTGTTTTTCCACAGAGGCTTGCATTGCTGACACATGGCAAACAGCCCTGAGCTGACCAACAACTTGGTGATTGATCTAATGAGCAACAACAAGGTGAAGGAAACCAAGATCTGCGGGATGAAGCACTAAAGTTAGACATTTCTGCCAATGCCACCAGCAGGGAGGACTTAGGATGGAAAAGTCAAAGAAGAGATGTCAAACTAAGAAGAGAAGTGGAAGAGAGAGGGCTGTGTGGGAGCGAGAGGAAGGGAGAGGTGTGAGACAGCAGATGGAAAGGGGAAATTTACCAATGGATCTGCAGCTGATGGAGTTACATGACCTGTAGTCGAAGACAAGACAGGAGACAGAGAGTAAATGAGTTTTATAATAGGGATGGAGAATCACAGGAGCATACCAAGCAAAGAGGACAGGGAACAAAGGGAGAAAACTTTTTCTGAGAAAAAGGAACCAGTAAAAAGAAATTGGAAGAAAGTAAAACAGTTGTTAAGGTCAGAAACAAAAACAATTGATGTGAAAGTAGATACAAGAATGAATATCTGAAGACAGCAGGAAACAGAGAGAGGTGAATTAAAAAAAAAAAAAAAAGCTCACAGGTATGTGGAAACAAGGAAAGATGCAAGAACAAGATAAAAAAAAAAGGATCAACCGTGAGAAATTACAGAGGAGACAGTATATGGGTTTGCAATCCATTGTAACAATTAGAACTGGAGACAACAGATTTCAGGCCAGTGCTGAATTATCTGGTGCACCGTGTGTTGTATCTCTCTTTTGTTTTCTCATTGGAGCTGTTGGACTCATCTAAACAAAGCCTTTGGGGGGCAGAAGCAGTGGTAACCTCACCTGGTTGGCGTGCCAGAGATTGACTAATTGTAGCCTGTCATTCCCAAGGGATGATGGTGGCCTAAGGCATGTCCTCACGTCTTCTGCTGGAGCAGCTCCCTCTCAGACACCTTCTGATCTGTGTCGACTCCAGAAACTAGTGCCAGTTCCAGATATCCCAGATCTCCAGGGAGTCATGAAGAACCACGGTGGAGCTGTTGAGCAACCTGCCCTAGGGCTTGTTTTCTCTCCATGGAGAAGCAATCTTGTGCAGTCCCTTGCTGCACTTGTTCCACCATGTGTGCATAAACACTCAGAGAAGTAGATCCTTGAAGGTTCCCCAAAGAAAATTAATTATTTATCCATTATTTACACTCCTGGCAAGCACCTTACTACCTGACTGTGGCAGTGTGTGTGCTCGCTCCTGTTCTCCTGCTGGAGCACTCTTACGAAGGATTAATTTACTTTTCAGTGAACCAGAAAGATGTTGGCAGAATAACTGATTTGATAGCTCAGTGATTCTGTCACGCTCTTGGTATGCAGGAGACCAAGACTTCTCTCTGGCCTAAAAAAGCATTGCTCCTGACAGACTAGGAGGCATTGCAAGCCATTTAACTCCTACCTCTAGAAGCACTGCAGGGAGAACTAGGTAAGAAATTAAAGCCTTTTTAAAAAAGATCTGTGTGTGTCAGGGAAAAAATACAGGCTTAGCAAAACTAAGAGGTTTTAATTTGTTTGCACTGAAAAGGAAAAAGAAATGCTCTGATAAGGTACAAATTTAATCTCAGAATTTTAACTTAATACATTTTTCTTCTCTCTTATTTGAATCTATTTTTAATTAAGAATCTTCCTTTAATGCTTTTGAAGAGAGCGATTTCTTTTTACTCTGCTTTAATTTTAAGCCAAGTCATTTTTTATGGATTCTTAGTAAACAAAATATTAACATTATTTACACAGCTTCTCTTACAAGCAAGCAGCAGAGTCAGTGACACTCCAAGAATTATACCTTTCATCACTGACTTGCTCGACATAGATTTGAATGACAAATATTATTTAAAAAATGGCATTTCAGGCTGTGAATGGAGTAGTCAATGGAGGAAGGACTGAAAGGTGAAGAGGAAGAGCAGAACACAGAAAAGCATGCAGAAGCTTGCACTTAAATAACTGAAACCATGTCAATGGGATGCCACATTCAGGAATGCAGTGACAAAGTCAGCAAACACCACTGCTCTAAGCAATAATATTCGCAATCCTCAGATCTAACTAAGGAAAGAGCAGTGATTAATTGAAAGTGTCCAGAACGCTTCAGTAACTGTACTATAAACTGTAATGTTTAGGAGTATTACTGCACAATTACAATTTATTTTTTAAAATGGGAGAAGGATATTTCTCCTTCTCAAAATTGAGCCATCGACCAGCTGGATTATCACTGGTTTCATCGTGAGTTATATTTATCTGTAGGCAAATCAGCCTTCTCGTAGGAGTTGAATAAGGACTTATCCCAGTAGCTACTGAAAGTAATGGGATTCTTTTCCTTGTTTTCACTAGGTCACATGGTGGATGTGGTAAAGTGAACAGCTTCGACAATATTCTTAAGTGGACAGGTTAGTTTAGTCTGCCAAGATTACTGCTGAACCTCAAAAATCATTTTGCAGAGAAAAAGACTTTTCCAGACTGTACTTTTCTTCTGGGTGCTAGATCTACAAAAGCCCCCCCCCCCAGGCTAAATTTGGTAAGTTCTCACTAGGCTGTAAAATGCTAATCTGTGTTTGCTACATACGATATCCAGGAGGTGATGTCCCAAACGCTGTCAATAGCTATATATCAGGCTGTGCACCCACATCTGCATGGTCAGGTTGAAGTCAGATGGTACAGTGAGGAACAGATAAGCACAAAAAAGGAAACTAAATGATGAAAGTTTTCCATACAGCAACAATATCTTTGATGTTAATTTCAAGAATTAAAATTGAGTGATTCCAAGATGCCATCAAGGTCTGGATATTCCTACCCATCAGCTAGCTAACACAGTTTACATTTAATAACTTTAAGACTTTCTTTGTTCAGATTTGCCAATGTTAACAAAAAACTGCTCTGGTCTTAAAAATAGATGTGAGAAATACAGATGTAATTTGCAAATTTCTCTGAAACTCATGTAAATTCACCTGTCATTAAATTCCTCACCACTCTTCTTTGAGGAGTAAGGGAAAAAGATCTCCCACCTGGAAGAATCAACTGTAGGTAAGATGCCAGGGAGATACATCACTGACAAAGCTTCTTCCAAGGAAAGGTAAAGGAAGAGAAACAGCAGAACTCACCCATCAGACCCCAGAAACTCAAGTTACTTTTGGAAAAATCACTCATGAGATATTGTCTGTACAAGGGTATGGGTCTGTTCCTGAGAGTGCCTATTTTACATGTAGGAGCAGTTGAACTACTTCAGGGAAACTTGTATTGTCAAATACAAGCAAGATCAATCATTTAGGTGAGGCACAGCTTTAGGGTCATAGCCAGCTCACTTTCAGAGTTTCAGGAGGTGTCAGGCCTCAATAGTGTGAGCAAAAAGCCTGCAATTTTGGAGGTGGTGTGCTGGAGGAGGTGGCATGTGCGGCAGAAGCTGAAGGAGCAGAGAAGGGATGTCCTGGCTCCAACGTGCTTCTGGAACATCCTCTTACCACTCTTTGAGAGGTTTGTTTGTTTGATTGATTTCTGCGGTTGCTTTACAAATGTTTCTGGAAGTTTTCGTACCAGCCTTGAGCCCTAAATGACTCAGAGAGGATAAATATATCTCCTTCCAGACTTCCCAGGAGTTTGTTACTTTTGGTTCAGTGGTGACAGACTATGAGAAATACCTGCATTTCTCTGGCGTGGTAAGTAGTCTGATTTTAATGTTATCTTGTCATATAAATTCAAAAGAAATACATGCATCTGGAAAAGCTGGCTATGACAACCTCAATATTGTCAAGATTATGAATTAACTATGATCTTGGATGACATATTCCACAGAAACTCACAGGTCTACAAATGAAGTAGAAAATGCAGGAGTCTGCATCTGCTGGTCTGCTGCTCTGCCTGTGCATTAAGCAAGCTACGTGAAGGCATCAGAGAAGGCAGGCAGCCCAAAAATGCTACACACCCACTGTGACTGATCTCATGAATCTGGTACCACAGTTCCCATAAGAATTGGAACAGGAAGAGGCAGCGAAAAGTAATGAGAATAATATAGAATCATAGAATTGTTAGAGTTGGAAGGGACCTTCAAGATCATCAAGTTCCAACCCCCCTGCCATGGGCTGGGACACCTCCCACTAGAGTAGGTTCCTCAAAGCCCCATCCAGCCTGGCCTTAAACACTTCCAGGAACAGAGCATCTACAACTTCTCTGGGCAACCTCTTCCAATGCCTCACCACCCTCACAGTAAAGAATTTTTTCCTAATATACAATCTAAATCCTCCCCTCTTCCAGTTTAAAACCATTACCTCTTGTCCTATCACTACATTTCCTGATAAAGAGTCTTTCTCCAGCTCTCCTGTAGGCTCCCTTCAGATACTGGAAGGCTGCTATAAGGTCTCTTCTCTTCTCCAGGCTGAACTTCACTTATTCCTAAGTCGCCCAAAAGCCCACTAGATATTACTGTTATCACAATAAAGAGCAAACCCTAGGCTGATCTAACCAGGGACTGAAAGTTAAGAATATATAATAAAAGTTCAAGACTTTTCTATTCATTTGGTAGAAATCACATGCAAATGTTTAAGTCATGCTGAATCTTTCTTCTGAATGCTTTCTGCTGATTGTTTTGTAAATATTTCCAGGCATTTCCTAAAACAAATGAAGGAGGTGACTCGGGCTAATTTCATCTAACATACGTTTTAGATTCAGAGCATCCTGTGGATGGAGAAAGCTAAAGAAGGAAATTATTAACAATGTCCCCTGCTTCCCATACACAGGCATTCCCACACTGGAGACAAAAAGGCTTTCCAAGGTGAGGTCAGAACCAAGCAGTAATGGAATTAATCAAAGTGGAGAAAAGAGCCAGCCTTGAATTTTACACGGAAAATAAGTCAATGTTGAGATTTTAGAAGAAGGGGAACATTTGCAGTGTGGTGAGAATAGGGAAGTATTTTGATGGCAATAGTTTGGACAGATTGAATCAAAGAGGGTAGAAAAGATTTGGTCAGAAAAGGGGAAGACCTTCAAAGAACCAGTTCATGGGCTAGTGCTGAGACAGTGTTGACTGGAAAGAAGGTTGACTTTTGAGAAAAAAATCACAGTTTTAAGACTTGTAGAGGCTTTAAATAGAACAGAGGAGAAATGCAGCAACTGGTTTAATGACCTAGACAGCAGGGAATGCTAATAGTAAGAGAAAAATTACAAGAAATAAGAATAAAGGTACATACGACTTCCAAGCAGCAAGCCTGTAGACTAATGTAGCTTTGTCAGAATGCTGTTTCTTAGCGCTTTACGTATTTCAGTCAACATACTTCAGGCTACTCAGAGCAACAAACATCTTATTTACTGGCCAAAAAAAAAAGAGTAAAAATGATTCCTTGAATTAAGTGCAAGTTATCTAAGTGAGTTCACTGGAACAAAACTATTTGAATAAGGGAAGTTTCGGTTTCCTTTTCAAGTTGGAGTTACTTTGCAAAATGTAAATTGGTAATACAAGAAACCCCTTTTTCTTTCCTTTTTGTTTTGTTTTAATCATTTGCAAGAGTGCTGGCATTTCCCAACATTTCCTTCACTGCGTTATCTTGAGCTGCACAGAACATTTATTGTAGCGCACAAGATCTTGATAAGGGCCCAGCTGTGAATGTGACCGCTGTGGTTCAGTCCTGTGTAACATGATATTTGTTCTCCCTGCTTTTATGGTACAAAGGGCTACTGTAGTGATCTTTACTGTTCTCTGCTTATTGAGCAAATTAAAGATGATCTTGTCAGTTTTCTAACCGAGACTTTACTCCATATATTCTCTCTAGATATACATTAAAGTGCAAAGCGTTTGCTTCTTGCTTATATCTGGGTCACTTGAGGGCAAGTATCTTCTCCAGCCTGGCCCTTCACCACCCTTGTGCATGAAATGGAGCAAGACATTTCGCAGTGGAAATTAGACCAAATGAGAGCACTTCTAGGTGAGGGGCAACATTGGCAATTTCAATCTTTTTTTTTTTCTGCTCACCTTTGCTATTCAGAAGCTCCGTGGTTGGCTTACAGAAGGAGAGAAGGAAGGGTGACCTTAGCCAGAAAGCTATGCTGTACAGGAGCCTCTGCTGCAGTCAGAATTAGTAAGTAGCTTTGTTAGATGCCTGTTTGTAAAGAGCAAATAACAAATAACTGGCTCCTACAGCTCCTGTGTCAGGGCAGATACCTAAGAAGCTCAGATGCTTTGGCTCACCAAGTTTGCGCGAGGTGGACACCCCTTGGTTTGGAGATTCTAGCAAAGTTGTTGCAGAGAGCTTTCAAAAATACTGTGTTACAGGAAGGAACTTTAACTCAGCCCACATCTTTATCAGCTCTACAGCACTATCTTCCTTTCAATGTATTAGCACCAAATAACTTGTATAAATAACCAGAAAGAATTTTTCACACTCGGAGCACTAATTTTTCTTCTTGGAACTGTGAAATGTGATGGATGTGCTATCATTTTTATTTCAAACAAAATTAATGTCCAATATGGGGCATAGAATCTTGCTGAATTAGGTTCATCTCCTTAATTGCATCTAAGCTTTGGCTCAAATAAATATTTTTCTAGTAATGATTATGAAATATCGCATGATTCATATCCCAAGTAATGATTAGACAAATGCAATGTGTTCATTTATGCTTTCTGTATAGCTTTACTAGTTATTTTTTGTCTGTAAATAAAGTTTTAACACATTAATCACTAGAATTAATACACTTTTTTTTCCCTTTTTTTTTTTTCCTGAATACATTTTACCACACCTGGTAGTACTGGTTTTTGGTATAGAACAGTAACAGAAGTGCCATGATAGCCACAGTCTGTACTGCAGGATCTTGGTTTACAATCAGCAGGAATTACTCATGTACAATCTGGTTTTTACTCTCACTTATGATATGTGAAAATTCCATACTGTCTCCTCCAGTTGCCACAAGCTACAGTTAAGCTGCTTCCCCACCCAGAATTCTACCTAGAGAATCTTTCTGATTAAGAATTTTAGGACAGTCTTTCCATTTATTAAAAAATATTTTAAAATGCCTGGTAAAATCGAGAGGAAAACAAAACATAGAATTTCCTGGATGATACCCTGCAGAGAAGAAGCTTCTCAGTTTCTCCACTGGAAAACCATCTTCCCTTCAGCTCATATTTTTCCTCTGTGATTCCACCTTCTGTGGCTGAGTACCACAAAGGAGAAAAGAGCACCTAAATAGCTTAATCAGCCTGGAAGGCTGTGCTGTCCCAGCCTTAGTCAAGCTGTAGCCACGACCTAGAGAAGCCTTTCTTCCTTTGAATGACAATACCAGAAGGCCTAGGAACAATTTGGTTTTTTAACACACAAGCTGGGTTCCTGAAATAGCATCAAAGTGATGTTACAAACAAACAAACTACTTCTCTGTGCAAACAAGTAGTCTGACTGCAAAATTATCATTGGAAATTAATGGTCTGTTGACTCTTCTCATCAATTTTGGACTCAGCGTAAAATGCCAGAAATCAATTAAAATATGACTAACATATGAAAGGATAATAGATATTAATAGACAATACCCGGACAATCATTGTATGCGCTCTCCAATGAGAAAGCCTGTGTTGCCATGCCCTGGGAAAACCAGTGACCAGCAGTATATACAGAGAGCTGGTTGTAGGTAGGTCTGCTGTCCCTGCAGGCAGGCAATGCAAAGGGTGGAAAAAACACTATTGCAGAGGAAAATGAAGTGACATCAGACATAGGGAAAACTTTCCCATATTTAAACATCATTTGAAAGTAAGTTTAAAATATTTTTAAGGTATTGAAAATGTAAGTAGCATCTAAAGATTTAGACAGTATTTAAAGTATTTTAAAAGTTTTTGAAGTACTGTAAAAGTGTAAATTTATATCAGTATAAATACAGGATAATCAAGAATTAAAAAATAATAGGATTGTGAATTAACTATGTAAGCATGATGAACCCTGTCCTGCTGTAAAATAGGTGACAAAGTAAGTTTGTATCCTATTGGAGCCCTTTGGAAGTACCACAATAGAAATATGAAATAGTGATACTACCCAGAGGAGCTGCTATATCCCTCTTCCTTCTCACACAAGCTAGATTACAGAAGAGCAGTATCTCTACAGACAAACTATACTACTAGTGAAGAGATGCAATTAAAAGAAAACTGGGATATGTAGGAGTAGGAAAGCATGCCAATAATTTATATTAGGAGAAGATTCTGATATTACTTGCCACATTGTGATTCCAAAATATTCTAATGAAGTCAATAGTCTGAAAAAAAAAAAAATTGCATACTGATATATATATATATATACACAGAAATCTAATGGATAAGAGTCTAGTTCTTGGAAATTAACTGGATACATGTGGAAGACATCTGGACCACCCAACTTTCTGCTTGGTTTCTATAACGTCTTGTTCCTTTCAACAGTTGCTGAATCCAAAGTTGTCACAGCTTCCTAAGCATGCTTGCTGTAATTACGGTGGTGCTGGGACATTGTGCATCAAATCTCTGCAAGCCCTTTGGCTGCTTCCTCTGAGTGATTTAACAACAAAGGAACTGAAGTAGTTTTCCTTTATCGATATAAACCCTTCCTAACATACTGTGCTGGATAAATCAGGGTTTTTATCATCACCTACACAAAGTAAAATTACAAGGAATGGAAAATAACACGGAGTCAGCATAGCTGAGGATAGTATCTGTTGCCAGATAAAAAGCAATGAAAAAGTCCTTCCAGTTGCAAAACTTGCAGATCATAGAATCATAGAATGGTTAGAGTTGGAAGGGACCTTGAAGATCATCGAGATGACAGAGGCAATCCAAATGATGGTGTGCTTACAGCTGTGTATATGTAGGCTGTGTCTGGCTTGTACAGGACAGGATCTACTCACTGTGTTTCAGGGGCTAAATTCCATTATGTGTAGGTCATGATGCTGCCACCGCACCCGGCTTTCCTCCTACACTGCTGCTACTGCTTGCATGGCTTCCTGACATTTAAGAGGTGACTCATTTGGAAGCAACTTCATGCCTTTCTCTGCACAAACACAAGGATGTGTGTTCATAGATAGACAGCTGAAGTGGTCATTAGGTTCCTTGTATGTTCCTTGTATTAAGGAAGCAGTTCTGGAGTGACAGCCATGATTTACCTCAGCAATCAGGGGTTATAGATAACACTGGTCAAACAATTGCTGGCACCATGCATGATGAGAGGTAATTTCACGGTCAAAGATTAAACCAAGAGGCATTAAGAGCTGTGCGGTGTTGACTAAGAATTTTTACCTCATTAAAGATTATTATATACGTGGAGCTACAAACCTCTGGAGGGATCCTTTATATAGACTCTGTATGCTGCTACATTTGATGTATCAGAAGGAAAATAACCTCGCAACTAGAGGTTGGGTTTCATCAGGAGGAGAAGTTTCCTGTGCTGTATGTTGTATTAGTGATGCCCAGCCTTCAGAATAATGACGAATAGAGACACTGCAAAGGGCCACCCCAAAGAAGAGCTTTTCTCCTAATGGAGTGCAATCTTCTCTCCTTCTGTATGGCAGGGAACAAAATGTCATCCCCATTTGTTTCTCTCTCTTTTCTTTTTTGTTCAAGTTACTTTAAAAATGTCAAACTGTATAGGTATATCTGTATTGTCATTTACAAAAGTAGAGATCCATGCCCAATTCTAGTACACAATTTGTATCGGTGTGTGTCACAGGTCTTTTCTGTTTTTTCTTTCTCCTTCAACTACATTCTGTTCATACCCATTCAAAGCCCATGCTTTTTAAGAGTTAAAATAAAAAACTTTCTGAGATGTCACAAGTCACAGAAACAGGCCACTTTGAATTCTTAGTTGGTATTTGTAGGACAGGTATTAAAGAAAGTTACTTTAAACTGTCCCTTTGAACAGCAGATGTCTTGAATGATTCACTTCCACCTTATTTCTCCTACAATTCAGATAAATGAATTGTGCGTTTTTTTTCCTTATTTGAGTTTTGAATGATTGATAATTATTTAGTCTTTGTTTCATGTTATGTACTGCTAACCATGGATTTGTTTGGGGTTTTTAATGTTAGAAAACAGAAGGTGTCAAAACCAAACTAGGTTTCATAACAATGCCATTATGTAACCATCCAATTAGTAGCTTGTCCACTGCTATTAATAGTAGCTTCCACATCTAAATCGCTTTGTGTAGTGCTACAATAACTGGTAAGATGAGGCTTCATATTCATTCTCTGAAGAGAATAAATGAGCTTCACAGCCATTTATGAGATGCAGAGTAATGTGCTGTTGATGAGTTGCCAGGCTGCTGCCTGCTCAAATGCTGGTTGCCTTTCCAGACCCACAGGAGATCTTCAGAGCTGGTGGGTTGTTGTTGCAAGCCTCAGACAATCACAGAATAGCAGGAATCGGAAGGGACTTCTGGAGATCATCTAGTCCAAGCCCCCTGCCTAAGCAGGTTCACGTAGAGCAGGGTGCACAGGAACTTTTCCAGGCGGGTTTTGAATAACTCCAGAGAAGGAGATTCCACGGTCTCTCTGGGCAGCCTGTCCCAGTGCTCTTTTACATTCAAAGTAAAGAAGCTTTTCCTCATGTTGAAGAATTTCCTGTGTTCCAGTTTGTGTCCACCACCACTTGTCCTGTTGCTGGGCAGCACTGAAAAGAGTCTGGCTCCATCCTCTTGCCATCTGCCCTTTAGATATTGATAAGCATTCATGAGATCCCTGGTATGTATGCGTATATCTTATGTGCATCTCATAGAGAAGATGACAGAGCTGGGACCAAGGCAGCCTGAAGCCAGGAACTGTTTGGTCTTTTTCTCTGGAATAGTAGTCATAATTCAGCATTGTGTTTCATGTTTACATTGACTGACATAATTAATTCTCCAGTGATGGTGATGTGTTACTGTGGTTCAGCTAGATTTCCACCCCAAAGTTGGTTGTTGTTCTCCATTTCAGTTGTTCCATGACATCAGCTATTGCTGGTTGCTACTTTAAGAGTTGTAGCGTGTGAACTAGTTTGATCTTACATTCCTCTGTTCCTGAGTTCCAACATGGAAGGAATGAATTTGTGAAGAGATTTTTCCACGGCCTGATGACAACCTTCCACTCCTTACAGAAATTTCCTTTTTATCAGATCTCTCATGTAATATAAAGGTGGGTCAAATTCAGACATATGTTTCTAAAATAATTTCTTCTCCTGAGGTCCATATTCTGCTCTCCTTGAGTATCTACACTGCTTCTGTATTTCAGACTGTTTGAGGTTTTGCAACCCTTGTGCTCTCCATCTCTTCACTGTATCATGCTCCCCATCAGATGTTGTCTACGGGGACATACCAGGTTCTTCCATTCTTTTTCCCTAGGCATAAGTTGTTTCAGAATTAAGGATCTACTTACATCAGTAAGAAATGAGTTGTATAATTAGTGGACTTGACAGAATATTGATTCAGGTTTCTGTTTTTGCATTGCCTTCTTGCTGATGTATTTGTTCTTCAGACCTTCTTTACTTGACCTACAGATTTATGTCCTTCCTGGGAAAAAGCAAACAAAAATAAAAGGAGAGATTTCCAGAGTTAACTCACCTACATGAGTTAGTTAAAACACAGAAAGAACACACACATTCTTTCATGGGCATATCGTACCATACATTGTAAATCACTAATACTGTTTTTCCTTCAGTCTGATATTTAATTTCTTCCTCCTATCCATGTTATTGTTTTCCACTCTCTTACTGTAAACTATTTAAAGTTAATAATCAAGGTAAAATGTAGAACTGAAATCAGAAAATATGAAATGTAAAATATGTCCTGACAAAATCTCTAGTATTCTGCACAGGTATAATAATAAACATTTTTCTCATATTTTTTCTTGCTATCACGGCAATGTATTAATTTTTCATGTTCACATATCAATCGTCCCTTTCAATAAGATTCATGATATATCTGGCCCTTTCTTACACATCTATATACCTGTAAAAGCCATGAGTCCCAAGCAGCTTGCATGCAATGATGGTATGTGGTCTCTTCACCTTCTGTGTTCATGGCTGACTGCAGGAAGAAACTTAGGGTTCTTTCAGGTTGATGGTGGGAAAGCAGAGAAAAAATGCTTAGATGGAAAATGAGATTACAGCACTTCTTGCACTCTCACATGGAAGGTACAACTTGTGGCTCAAAATTCCTTCTCTGCCTGCTCACAGAACAAAACTAAACACTGCTCCAGTGCCAGACCTCTTGCCCGTTGTTCATATTTCTGTCTTCAGACGTCAGGACTAGGTAGAAAATAGTAGTAAAGCTTTCTTTCTGAAAAGACTTTAAAAGATATTGCCTTAATTTTGATAAATGTAATGTAGAAAACTAAATTAAAAGCAAAGGGAGATTTGAATAATCGATTTTCAAAACTTAGTAAGCCATTCAGAACTGGAACAGTCTGAACAACTCTGAATCTTGTCTGAGTTTCAAAAGATACATTGCAGGGATTGCATCAAATTAGGCTGCTCTTCTCCCATTTTGCTGGGGAAAAAAAACCAAACAACTGTACTTTTTGTGTAGAATACCTGGGTCTGATTAGTTTTAAAAATGGCCAGCAAAGTACATAGAAAAGCAAGCTTCCCACTTAAATCCAGCAAACCAATTCACCTTTGGTGTAGAACTTAGAGAAAAATGACTGTGACCCATTTTGTTTTATAGAAAATGTGGATCTGATGCTCAGATAAAGAATCACACATTGTCTGAGTGCTCAAAGCTACTTATATGAGAGAAGATTGCTTTATAAGTAAGGATTTGTAGGCTCAAACTCACTTAAAAGTGTAAGAAATGCCCTGCTGCATCAAACCATCCAGCTCCCTATTTTTTCTCTCACAGTGAGAGAAGGAGAAGCCATGCAGGCATTGGAGCACAGAGATTAATCCAGTGCCATACCCAAACCATATGCATAGCTGACTTTTATAATAGTAAATATTATACATATATTATATATTATAACTAGTCAAGCGGTGATGGGAAGAAAGTAAGGGATAATGAAAAATCTCCCCATTTGCAGGGAGCTATATTCTGTCTTGGAAGCTCTCTCTTTAAAAGCATCCGGTCAAAGTATTCACAGAATGGTCAGGGTTGGAAGGGTCATTCGAAGAACATCTTATCCAACTGCCTTGACAAAGCAGGTTCACCTAGAGCAGCCTGGATGTATCCAGGCGGGTTTGGAATATCTCCAGAGAAGGGGACTCCACAACCTCTCTGGGCAGCCTCTTCCAGTGCTTCAGCTGTTGCTGGGCACCACTGAAGATGGTCTGGCCCCATCCTCTTGACACCTGCCCTTTAGATACTGATAAGCATTGATGTCTCCTCTCAGCTTTCTTTTCTGCAGGCTAAACAGACCCAGGTCTCTCTGCCTTTCCTCATCACAGGGATACTCTGGTCCCTTGGTCATCTTTATAGTTCTCTGCTGGACTCTTTCCAGTAGGTTTCTGTCTTTCTTGAACTGAGGAGCCCAGAATTGGACAC
The DNA here is from genome assembly GCA_013398155.1 of Pedionomus torquatus. Taxonomy (NCBI): domain Eukaryota; kingdom Metazoa; phylum Chordata; class Aves; order Charadriiformes; family Pedionomidae; genus Pedionomus; species Pedionomus torquatus. The sequence goes on along the minus strand of VZRU01002882.1, from coordinate 944,262 downwards.
AGTACTCAACACAGTACTCACATTCAATACATTCGATAGTTCACTCAACTCTCGATGTGGAGGTGACTTTAGCCAGTGTTAACAGGTGCCAGTTTGGTGAAACACAGTAGTAGCCTGCAGCAGCCATCATGTATGTGGATAAAATTGTCTGGTTTAGCCTCCTAGACAAACTCATTGCTTATTCCATGGTGGGCTTGTTTGCCAGCTATCATTAGTGGGCTTCTTAGTGGGGCCTGCATGTGCTGGGCTGCTCCTCAGCCTCAACCATCACTGGTCGGAGCAGCAGCAGGTCAGCTGGGTACCTTGCAAATGAAAGAGACATCATGTAAGCTTTGGGGTGTCTTGATGCTGCCTTTATCTGCTTTGTATACAGCAAAAATAGATATATATATATAATATACAAATATATACATTATATACAAATATATATATTTGTATACACTATAGAATTTCAGACACAATTTAAAAAAACACTGAGCAATTGAAGCTGCTTTTCATCAGACAAACCTACAAGTGGAGGATTAATATGCCCCAAGGGGTTTGGAGAGATAAAAGCTTTGTGTTCAGTCCAACAGCCCTGCCAAAGGGTTTAGAAAGGCTGCTTCCTGAGCATTAGAGTCAAGCCCTCATCTGCATTTATAATTTAACATCTCTGGAAGCATGAAAAACAATAGCGTATGAATAAACTCAGCTATCATCTGTAAAAGAGTAAGTTTATCCATGATGTAAGGTTGTTTCTTTACTTCAGGATGTGGAGATGGGACTCTAGTTGTCTTGTTTAGATGGGACTCTAGTTGTCTTGTTTATCACCTTCTCAATCTTAGCTGAAAAATAATAAGACATTTATTTGACCTTGAAAACTCTGATTTGAGGAAAAGATATTTTCTAGGTTATTAAAGCAAAATACTTCTATGCAGTTCTCTGCCCTCCCTGCAGTCACTTTCAAGGTTTACTCATTTCTTCTCAAAGCAATAAAAAAAAATAATTAAATCCACCTACTATCAGTAATGGTGCTGGCTTTACCAATTATACACATTTTGGGAAGCTCACAGAAACATTACAAGTTTCTAGAGTGAAAAAGACACCTGCTAATAATAAGAAGGAGAAGTACTCTGGCTGAGACCTAGACACTTGCTCATAGTCTGTTGTCTTAATGGGTAGTGTTGAGTATCAGCCCCTAATATTTTTTTCCAGTACAGCATATTTTCTTTGCCTTTCAGACTTCTTTTAAAGGACATTTAATAACAACCACTCACAGAATCATCAGAGTGGAAGGGACCTCTAGAGATCATCTAGACCAACTCACCTGCTAAAGCCGGATTGCCTGGGGCATATAACTCAAGACAGCATCCAGGCAGGTCTTGAAGGTCTCCAGAGAAGGGAACTCCACAACCTCCCTGGGCAGCCTGTTCCAGGGCTCTGTCACCCTCCCTGTAAAGAAGTTTTTCCTCATATTTGAAAGAAACTTCCTGTGTTCCAGCTTGTGCCCATTGCCTCTTGTCCTGTCACTGGAACCACTGAGAAGAGTCCAGCACCATCCTCCTTCAAACCACCCTTCAGATACTTGTAAACATTAATGAGGTCTTCCCTCAGCCTTCTCTTCTCCAGGCTAAAGAGTCCCAGCTCTCAGCCATTCCTCATAAGGGAGGTGCTTCAATCCCTTAATCATCTTTGTTGCCCTATGCTGGATTCTCTCCAGTACTTCCCTGTCTCTCTTGAACTGAGGAGCCCAGAACTGGATGCAGTATTCCAGTTGTGGCCTCACCAGTGCACAGTAGAGGGGGAGAATGACCTCCTTCGACCTGGCCACACTCTTCCCTGTGCTGCCCAGAATTCCATTAGCTCTCTTGGTGACAAGGGCACATTGCTGGCTCATGGATGGTTTACTATCTACCAGGACCCCCAGATCCTTCTCCTCAAAAGTGCTTTCCAGCAGGTCTGCCCCTAACCTATATTGGGACACATCCTTCCTCCCCAAGTGCAGGACCCTCCAATTGTTCTTGTTGAACCTCATTAGGTTATTTTCTGTCCAGCTCTCCAGCCTGTCCAGGTCATGCTGGATGGTGGCACAGCCCTCTGGAGTGTCAGCCAGCTCTCCCAGTTTGGTATCACCATCAAACTTGCCAAGGATACACTCTGTCCCCTTGTCCAGGTCATTGGTGAGTATGTTGAACAAGACTGGACCAAGTATTGACCCTTGGGGGACACCACTGGTCACAGGCCTCCAACTTGACCCTGCTCAATTTGTTACAACCCCCTGAGTGCTGTCACAAAGCCAGTTTTCAATTTACCTCACTGCCCGCTCATGTAGCCCACACTTCCTCAGTTTCCTAATGAGGATGTCATGGGAGACAATGTCAAAAGCCTTGCTGAAGTTAAGGTGGATGACATCTGCCACTCTCCCCTCATCCAGCCATCCATTTATAACATCATAGAAGGCTATCAGATTGGTCAAGCATGATTTATCTTTGGTAAATCCTTGTTGGCCACTTCCAATAATTTCCTGTTCTTTAAGATGGCATCTAAAAGCAAATTGCTCCATTACCTTTACAGGGATGGAGGTGGGACTAATTGGCCTGTAATTCCCTAGGTCCTTCTTCTTGCCCTTTTTGTAGACACGAGTGATTATTTGTGTTCCTCCACTCCTGAGGCACCTCTCATGTTCTCCATGATCTTTCAAAGGTGATGAAGAGCAGTCCAGCAATAACATCTGCCAGTTCTCTCAGCACTTGTGGATGCATCTCATCAGGGCCCATGGACTTAGGGATGTAAAGGGGATGCATACTCATAAGGCAATAATGTCATGTGTTTCTATAGAAGGAAAGTATATGCTTTTATGCAAATTATTTATAAGCAAATGCCACAGTTGAAGTTATGGGCAGTATAGATACTGCCCAATTGTCAGTTGAAATTTTTGATCAAGTCAAAAATTTAGGTTACCATAAGCTAGTGAATGGAATAACATGAACCAGGGAGATTCAAGGTAGAAGCAACTCCTGGTTTTCCTAATGATTAAATAGGAGGCAAACTGCTTTTGGTGCTCCTCAGCCAATACTGGCTGCTCTTCTCAAAGGTATTTTCATTATATCCAAGTTGTCAGGTGTCGTTCAGAGGTCACTGCAAGAAACGTAATGGTCTGTTTTATGGAGGTGTCAGGAATGGTGATCTGACAATCTCTTCTGGCTTTAATAGTTGTGACCACAGAATTTAACTGTTGCCAGGAGGTAATGAGTTTATCGCACAGAAGCTGGCTTTTTAGGGGTGCCTGAGTTCAGTCTTGCCTATGATTAATTGCCAGCTTTCCAGCCAAGCCGTCTGGAGAGGTTATCTGCTAAGAGCCTGAAAACTACCTGGTCATCAGGTTTAGTCTTTCTTGGTAAAAAATAGGAAATAATTGAAGAAATACCATGTTTGTAAAGTCATTATATATTTGTAAAAAGGACTGTTTTCAGCTTCTGAGTTTTATATTCAGATAAGCTTTCTCATCAAAGAAACACCCAAGTTTTCCTGGAAGAATTTTTCAAATATAGGTTTTGGAAAAAAAGAAAATATTGTCTCTGACAAATTTTACACTGAAAAAGTATTAATAAGTTGATTATGATAATCTATAGTGGCCTAAAAGAAAAAGATTGCTTGCCACCTAAAATGTGCAAATACACAAGATGAGTTATAATGCTACCAAATTAATGGCCTCTGAAAGGGAAAATGGGTAACAGGCTGATGAGAGCAAATCACGTAGAACAAAAGTGGTTCTATTTCATGCCATCAACAACGATCTGTATTTGCTCACTGTCCTGTCTTTAATTAACTTAGAAATACGCTTGCTTAACTCAGCATTTGCTACTTTGTTTCTTTTTGACCAGATTCCTAAAAATGAACAGAATAGATTGAATATATGAAATTGCAACGTGGATGACAACATGTGAGGCAACAGGAAATCTCAGCAAAAAACTTACAAGCTACTTGGGTCTTCCCAATTTTTCTGATCTGATTCCTTTGTAGATAAGCCTGACTACAGCCCTTCTCTCAGTTCTAGGCACACCACACACAGGAGTTAAACATACAGGACTAGACGGATGCTTCTGAGCCATTTTAGCCTTTTATAATATGGCCAGACTTCACCTCTCATCTTCCTCTGCTAATCAAATTAAATTCTGCTCCATGCCAATACAACATTAATGGTTAGAAAACTTTGCTTAATATCCAGCCTATACATACCCATTTTCATTTTGGAGCCATTTGTTCTGTTCCATTGCTATCCTTTAATTTCCATTAAGCTCTTCTCCAAATGCCGTTAATACCATTTCTGGGTTGAGATTGCAATTGCATCCTCTTTCAGTCTTTCTTTTCAGTCTCTGAGCAGAAGATATGTTTTCCTTTTCCCTGTCATCCTTGAATCTTCCCCTGGCAGCTGTTCAGATTTTATTTTCTCTTTCTCAAATATGCTAAAGCCAAATTCTACATATTACTTACAATTACCTGCCTAAATCTCATTATAGTTATTATTTGGGGGAACATCTCACCAGCCCTTCTCCATTTCTGCTTAAAATATAAAAACATGTTTATATCTCTCTCTCTATCTATATAAATCTATATCTATTCTTATAAATTCTAGCACCACAAATCCCATCTAATCACCATCTGAATAAGATAAAACCAAACCTCTCTCCAAATATTTTTTTCCAAGTGATGAAGGAAACTAGATGCTCAGACATCCAACTAGAAACAACCAAGATTCCAAGGGGATTTAGGCCAAAAGAGGAGACTATCCCTTCCCCATGAAAGAAAAGCGAGTTTGGACTGTGACATGAGTAGAGTTAGAGTAGAGTAGATAGACCACATTTTTTATTCATCAAAGTTTTTCCTCTTGCTTGTATTCTCCTTTCACTCATGAACAGTGATAGAAAGAATTGCTTCTGTGGGAAACACTTGTGTTTCTCTTCCCCATTTTCTTAAAGAAAAATACCATCTACGTAGTCGGTTTTTTCCATTTAGCGAACTAGTAGACCACTTCACCACTATATATATTGCATATATGTATGGTGGTATATATCATACTGATATATTTCCTAACTAATAATTTCTTAAAAATAGTCTCAAGTTACTTCTGTACAGCTTATAATGAAATACGATGGCCCCAAATCCCATTTTTTTTCCCTGACTTTAGCAGCATATTACTGTATTTCCAGGGGAAACATATATGAGTTACAAAGTTTGATTGTGCAATAATAGCTTCCTGGGGATTTACAACCCTTGCTATCTCTTTGTTACAAAGGCACCTGCCAAACATGTGAGTTTTTCTTTCAGGAAAAATAATCAGCCATGCACAATAAAATCATGGCTTATTGCTATTTTGGAACTTTTCTGAACTTTTGGCAAGGTTGCTCTGGAGACCCACATAACCTCTTGCTGCGAGCCTCTTGATGGTTGGGACCCTATAAATATCAAGGTCAAGAACAATTTCTGCTTATAATTGTCCAAAGAAATACGTTTCTGGTTCCTTTCATGATGTCATTGACCTTGAGAAAAATAACTGCTAAGGTTAAAGCATCCCTTGGTGATCTGTTGAGCAGTAAAATTGCTTACTCACAGTCATGACAACCCCCCCAGGGCCGGTATTTGTGACCTGCCAACTGCCTGATTGAGACTATTAGTTTTGGAGGTTGGATGTTTAAGAAAGATTAAGATAAATGCTCTGCATTGATCTCAGATTGAGAGGAGAAATGCACTTTTTTTATTTGAAGATGTATAATTGGAAATAATTTTAAAATAACTGCTGATTATTCATGAGCTGAAAACAATCACTAATTCCTTGCAGCAGCAGATTTTTTGTATTTAAAATGAACATCATTGTTCAGAAATAACTCCCAAATTACCATCTCATTTGCTTTCCCCAAAAGGTATTAAATGTGATCAGTGTCCTCATATAGGGAATCAAACAAATGACAGAAAATTAGTCCTTAGCAAACAGACTGACTAATAGAAGTTTTGAAGGGAGCAAAGAGATGCACAGGGCAAGTTTGTGTTCTTGGCTTGGCTTCAGGCTGCACAGAAAATGTCTTAGACCTGGGGGATTGGAGTGCAGAGACTGATAATGTGCAGCACGGACTACTGAGCATCCCAACCTGAGAGGGTTTAGCATGTCTTACAATGGATCGAGATTAATTTTAGATTCTGCAGTAAAAAATAAACAAGCAGAACTATGAATCATTTTCCTTGAACAAGGACATGTGGCCAGTGTATAGAAGAAAACATTTCTGGACCTAATAGGTGAATCTGTATCAATAATAGTGCACATTGGCATTTATGGTCTCATAATAAAATTTCAGAGAGCTCAGAAGAACATGGAAGAAAAAAAATATTTACAGAACCCTATTGGAAGTCTCTTAAATAACTGGTTGGAGGCAGAATAGAAGAGGTAAGGGGAAGTGAGATCAATACTCTATAAAAAATGTAGGCAATCATGTCCTGAGATGACAACAAACCGGACACTTACAATCCTGAACAAAGCCCTACAAACTGAAGCACAGGGAGGGATTCATCATTAGTTTCTGCTACAAGAACAGGCTTGAGCACTGAGAGCAGGATAGTTTCGTGGCAGCCTCTACTATTGAAACGGCTTTTAGGATTTCTACAAATTATAGAAGAGTTCCCAAATTCAAAAAGCCATTTCGAACAATGAATAATGGTATATTTTAGTTGGTGCTTAAGAGACAGTTTTCCAAGCCAAAACCAATTTTATGCAAAATGAGATGTGGAAAAAAAGAATTAAAGTGGAGAAAGTGGCAGACAATTGAGAACTTAATAAAAAACCCCTTCTAGTTGATGTCTCCAAAACCACAGGCTTGGGCTGAAGAAAGATAACTACAGGTTAAAAAGTAGCTTTGAAAGAAATGAAAATCACAATAAAGCAAGATAAATATTGCTACTTTCATTTCTGTGGAAGTCAGGCTGCTCCTTTAAACAGCATACACTTTGTTCCTACACATGGGCAAACCCAGGAGGAGACAGTGATAGCAGTGAATATTAGTCAAAACTTGTACTTTAAAGAAAAGTAAGCAAATGGCACAAAAATACGTATGTGGTGAGCAGAACTGAGACACTGAAAGCTATTAAAACACACTCTTGGTCCCTATGCGGTCTGTGGCAGTTTCAGACCAGTTTGGGAAGCTGTAACAGGAATATCACTCACACTGCTCCAAAAGCATTTTGTTTCCAGGAGTTATATATTCAGCAAGAAGAGAAGTTATGAAATATCAAGGGTAGCTTGCACATTAGAAAGAATAGCAGCCTTCCTCTTCAGAGAAGTAAAAATGAAAATATCATTTCAAATATAGAAAAACACAGACAATTTCAGTAAATACAGCTGTCTGGTAAAAAGGCCCTGTGATTGTTTTGAGCTTATTACTGTCAATGGCAGGTTTCTGAATCTCGCAATGAGTAAAGATGCTCCTTTTCTGGGTTGATGTAAGGGTCTGTGCCTTGGAAAGAATAAAATTTTACAGTGATGCCATGGGCTAACCTTCAAAGCTGTCCTTTCCAGGAAGAACCATCAAGGATCTTCTGATAAACTAGTCAAGTACAAGGTTAGAAAGAAAGCAATGCATGCAGTGCTTGGCCCAAGCTCCTTCCTCTTGCCTGAGTCAATTATATATAAATTAAATTGGACTCTTATGTTCTCCTTTCATAGCCTTTCATCAAATAGTTATTTAAAAATAAATATTTCCTTCCTCCATCACTCACTAATGTTTGTCAGCATTAGCTGAAGTTGTCAGCCCAAGCTGAGAGTCTGTGAAGAGAAAGGAAATCATACAGCAGGATCACAGGGCTGCCAGCTTCTTTTGAACTCGATGCTGTATTTCAGCAACTCTGCTGGATCCCACTCTTTCAAACCTTTGCATTTCTCGCCAGCTCAGAGGCTCCAATTTCAACATTTTCTTTACAATAACTCCTAGCTGTGGCAAGCCAAATGTACGTATTTTTCAACATAGATAAAGCCTCCTCACTTGCATCTGAGAATGAGACTAATATGTGAGTATTCGATACATCCTGCTATTAACATGCATACAAACAAGGCAGCCAAGTCAATAAATTACATGAGATAGGCTTTTCCCAGGGGACAAGAAGGAAGTAAATGAATAAAGGTACATATGTCAGGCGAGGTTGAGTCCCTAACAAGACATCTGTGGAAGGGAGGGAGAGAATAAATCTTTTCCGTATTCTCAGTGGACCTGCATTAATCTTGCCTCAATTGGGCTTTTCTTACCTATTGCTTTCCCCCATGAGCAAGCAAATAAAAACTGTAGTAAGGAAGGAGAGAGGAGAGACACAGCCAATGCAGAAAGTTTAAAAAAATAAAAAAACACCAAGCTGTAGAAAATTATTCTTTTAGGGCGAGAGAGTTAAGATACTGTGATTAAGCAAATTGCAGCTCTTCTTTACACAGTTTGATTTTAGACAGCTTACCCACTACATCTTCTCTGCCCACAACCAACTAATCCTTTCAGAGTGTTTACCAAGCAAGGAGAATGAGGTGACTGTCATGAAGAATGGACCTCACTTGCACAGTCCTGTTGCTGCCTTAACACCTCCCGAATGGCAAAGATCTGTTTGTTCCTCCCTCCCATCCTGTTCTCTTTGGATGTCTGAAGAAGAAACATATTCCATTCCACTCATGTAGTGTACAGGCTGAATCTCATGTTCTATAACAGAAAGACAGTCACTTCTTATATTCAGAGTGCCCACTTCACTCTTACATGTGTAGAAAGCCCTGTGGGCTGTGTAATGCAAACATTTCTTCATTGTGGAATTCTCTTTATAAGGTGCTGACAATTAGTGACCTGCTGATCTAATAATTCAGGGTGTTATGTTTGTATCCCCACAGTAGAGTAAGTAAGAACACCAAGACACATTTATCTGTGTCTTCCACATATGGAAAGTGTGGCTCTAGAGGGGACCTTCACAGGCTTCAAAGTATAACCTTCAGAGCCTGTACTCTTCGACAATGTTGAGGCACATTAATCATCTCTTATAAGCAAATGACACAGAATGCAGAAACAGCAACAGAAATTACGCACAAGTTTCTTACCCAAATGCTGTTTGCATTTGTTGAAATGGTATTCTAATGCAGTTAGTAAGGTCTGTCTTCTCTATTTCTGTGAAAAAAATATAAATATATAGAATCATAGAACCATAGAATCTAGGTTGGAATGGACCTTTTAAGATCATTGAGTCCAACCATCAACCTAACACTGACAAAACCACCACTAAACCATGTCCCTCAGCACCATGCCTGCCTGTCTTTTAAATAGCTCTAGGAATGCCAATTGCCAATTCCACCACTTCCCTGGTAAGCCTGTTCCAATGTTTGATATATATTTTCATCTCTCTGTCCATCTATCCATCATCTTCTGATGTCTCATAGGAGCACAAATCCCTATAACCATCATCAGGTAGAACCCAGATAGTATCTTTCTTCTTCATCCTGACGCATCCCCTGGGAAAGCCTAAACCTGAAGCCAGGCAGAGGCCACAAAGCCCCATGCCGAGAAACCAGGGCTCTGGACATGTAGCAGACTTTCTGTAGCCCTGACTGAATTATCACCATCTTGGGAAGGTCAGCTACTTCCTTCTGCAGATTTTGGTGATTCCCACAGTCCTTTCTCATCACTCCTCTGCAGTGGTCCCAATCTTCTTTTTCTTTCTCATTTGCCTTATAATCCCCTCCCAGGTAAAGTGCCCTGGAGCAGAGGAAATAAGCACAAGTGCCCCTCAGTTTTATTGCTTCAACCCCATTCTTTTTTGACTTGGCCTCCTACTGCTTTCCCCACCCATTTTCTATTTACAGCTTAAACGCTAAGGCAGTAGCTGTCTCATACTCAGTGTTTCCATGATGCCTAGCACAACAGTGATCTATTTTGTGGCCTTCAGATGGTCCTTTTTTTCCCTGGTTCTTTGCTTATATAATGCATATGATTCATTAATATGAAGTCTCCCATAATGCAGAACATCTGTTTTTGTTTTTTATCTTTTCCTTATTCTGTGAAGTTGTCAACTCAGCTTTGGGATGTTTTGTCTAAACTTGATCCTTAGAAAGTTGTTGTAACTAGGATAGAAAATCCTTTCCAATTTCATCTTTTTGGGATAATCTCTTGTTGGTATATGCTGTTTCCTGATTAGTTATTTGTGTTAGGAGAACACCTTTTTTCATAGTTGCGTCTGTCCTTTAGCTTTGGAACAGATAACCCTTGGGTCATTAACACATTCTATGGTCCTGTTGAGCTTGGCAGAGTTTTCTTATATTTCACAGCACTTTTCCCTTAAAAGGTTTCCTCCAAGTGTTTTGAATTTTAATGCTTGGTTGGGGCTCTGTATCTTGGGTGATGTGGCCACTTCTACATAGAAAATTACCTGTTTTGCCTTTAAAAATGTACCAGCTTTGCAAAGTAGAGGCTAATGATTTATAGCCCAAATGCTGCTAACTGTCTCGTTACTGGTCAAACAATGACTTTTATCAAATGTCAGATAACAGATGGTGAAGAGAAATTTTATTTCTTCCTCTTCCAAATCTACCATTTGAGCTAGCAGGGAAAACATGAGAAGAAGGGAGAGCTGGACACATGCTTCAGGTTTTAAACATATTTGTTTTAATCAGCATTTGGCTACAGAACTGGTCAGGTTTTAAATGTTAAATGCAATTTTTTCCCCTATTTTGGTCAAAATTTCAAGCTCTGAAATCCAGTGCAAAACTGGCAAATTCTTTACTACTTTATGAAGTTCATCTGCTTTTGTCTTTAAGACATACTGATCAAAATACAATTGGTAAGTTACTGTAAGCTTTTAATCAGGAAAACCAAATTAAGCTACATTGTAAAAAATGCATTTATTTTTTTCTTAGCAAGAAATTTCTATTGCTCCAGTTTCCTTATAGCAAAATGTCCTGTTCTAAGAAGATGAAATAGCTGAAAAAATATCTATGGGATATACTTCATAATCCAGAATTTTATGTACAGTCTAGAAACATTACCTAATATTAAACACTGTGTCATATAAGAGATAATTAGTACTTATATTACATCTACACAAATGGATAGGTGTATTTTTGCCTGTTTTTCTGTCTCTATTAGGTTATTATATTGCTGATGGTATCCCAAAGATAATGTACTTGAAAAGTACAGTTTGTGAAATGGTGGGTGAAGTTTAGCTCAGAATAACACCTGTTTAATTTGGACAGGGGTGATGCTTCTGAAGGACTGAAACTTAAAGAGATGTTTCTTGTTGTTACAACCTTTACCCCAACCTTGGTTCAGCTATCTCTGCATTATTCTGAATACACGCAAAGAGTCATGCACTGTATTCAGCTGGAGTCAACAGCATCTGCAGAGTGACTGACAATACACTCTGTTTTATTCTCTGAACATCTCTGATAAGACTTGGTCCAACTAGATAACAGGGTTATCTATCAATCATGTCTGATTCTTCTAAGTGAAATTGTTATCTGTCATGAATTCTTTGTAATAAAAGTCACAATTTTAAGTCTTTATTAAGATCTCTGTTGATGTTATTAACAATTACATTTAAATATATATTCAGTAATTGTTAAATATTGGACATATATAAACTGGCTTGACCTTGAAAGTAACTACGTACTTTATTGGGAAGCAGAGTAACTAATTATGATAGGAATCATAATAACTATGTAATTGGTTGTATAGTAGAATACATCTTCATCTACATCATATATCTTGCTATCACAAAAAAAATTTGTATATAGACAAAAAGAAAACAATAAAATAGTACATGAAGTTCCCTGGAGAGAAGAGAACCAAGACTGACTAGATTATTCATCTGCCTTTTCTGATGTGTTTTCTGGGTAGCTTTGTTCAGAGAATGAGGAGAATATTTGTTTTATTCTTATAGTTAGCATTGGAGATCTTTTGTGTACATTCTCATTTTTGTAGCAAAATTCTCTTGTCACATCAAATGCACCCACCTTTTGCATGTTCTCAATAAAAGTCCCTCGGGAGTAATGAAAATGTTCCATCTCATTTTTGAGCAATCCATGGCAATATCTTCTGTTAACTTCTGTTCCAAAGCTTTCCATTAGTGGAATGTGAATCCCTTCATTGCTACCTTGATGGAAAAGAACAGGAACAGAGTTAAAATTTAAGTAATTTAAATAACAGCAGCAATTTTTCATCTTCCTCAGCTGCCTTGTCCAAAGCTTATCCTAATGCTTCTCCAAATAGTTGTATCCTCCCCTGTATATTTAGCTGATGCTAGCAGATGCTCAGCCTGCGTGTCAGCCCTCCAGGGATGGAGCCATAAATGCATCCAGTACCATTCCCCTCGCAGCAAAACTTAATGACTTTGCTTAGGAATCGAAAAACAAATGAGGCCCCTCACAAAGAGAAATTCAAGTTATAGTTTACTGGCTTATCCTTGCTTGAACTCAGCTTTCTGCAACCACTGAAAATCTTTCTCTCTCCAAAATTCTTGTGTTCTGTGGATTGTGCTCATAGCATCTTACTGCCAGGGATGAAGGGCAACAGGGCAAAAACTAGCCCCGAACAACCATTTAATTTATCACCTTGTTCAGAGCAGATCTGAGACCAAAAAAGGGAATGATTTTCCATTAAACCGAAGGCAGACAAAACCAAGAAGATTGAATAAAATAGGTCTAACCCACGTGAAACAAATGGACTAGGTCCTGTTCTTGTTGAAAGTGGAGAGCTATGTATGTAGCAGTTGGTATATGACTGAGTAAGAGTCTTGACGCCAAATGTTTTGACAATGTTATGGGTTGAGGCAAAGCTTCAAATGCGCTAGAAAGCAGAGGATGAAGGAAACGATATGAGTTGGTTTTGGGGGGGTGGGGTGGGTTGGATTTTTCTTTTTTCCTGAAAACTCAGTTTTAGAGCTAATTCTATGCTTGTGAGAATTCAGTTAATGGTTTCTCCATGAGTGGGTTTGGCACCAGTTGGTAACCCGCACAGAGTTGCTGTGAGTGCTGCTAACAATATCCTGAATGGTAAAACAAAGAATGATGAATGATATGTTTCGAAGATTGAAAATTATTGAGGAAATTTGTCTTGAGGAAAACATAAGAACATATTTTCTGTTCATTTTGGTAACATAGGTAAATATGAAACTCAGGGGGCAAGAAGTTTGTTTTGCAAGGTAGGATACGCTGTTAACAAGAAAAATAAATCAGGTTATAAATACCAGATCCTCATGTAATACAATTCACTTTCCTTCCATTGATTTAAGCATCTATTAAATTCACTTAAAGGCAGCAACGTCAACTTCTATCACCAAGGGGTTTGGTTCTGAATACGTAAGAACTTGATTTCTTCAAGTCTTTTATATTTATTGTTCCCCTGTTGCACAGAGAGGCTGATCATATCTCAGCACAGTGCAGCATGCCAAACAAATGAACAAACCCAAATCCCTTACCACATGGCCTCAGTTTAGATCATTCTGTGTGAGGACACATATGGACACAGAAGTACATTTTATATCTATCTCTCTCACTCTACATAAAAGTATATAAAAAGAAAATGACATAGATAATATATAAATGTGTATAAATATAAATACATCCAAATAATAATAAAAAAAATATTATGATGACTTGATCACATGCCTTATTTTTGCTCATTCTTATGCATTCACTCATTTTTCATACTGACTTGCCCCTGAAGTAACAAGGTCTGTAACCAGAAAGAGAGTAACTTCTCTAAATCTCAGAGTACAGTAATCCAGGATTTAAAAAGTAAAATGGTACCCTTACAGCAGATAATTGTAACTCTGGAGAAATAGGTCAGAGTTGCCGTCATCTCAACACTGCTACCAACAAATGAGGTCAGGTTTTGCTTGCTTTATAGTGCTGTTGCTTTGAAAGAAAAAAAACCCTCCCCCCGCCACTGATATTGATAAGAGCGCATCCCCAAGTGGCAACACTAAAAAATATCGGAGTAGAAATTAAATCTCTGGCCTGCATGGTCTTATGGTATCCAGTCCCTCCTCAAAGAATGCTTGTGCCGAAGACTTCCAGCACTTCCCTTTGTGCCTTCCACCCAAGACATGTACAATAAGTACATCTTTCAATGCCCTTTTTCATAATTCTTAAAGAATTACATATGTTTTTGGAATTGAGTAGCATATGGCATGCGTGAAAATGTAATATCATTTTCCAAATATCCTCAGCATAAAGAGGGATAAACACGCAGGCTCGTTTGTAGCATTCCCTGTCACGGCGTGCACATGCTCTGGTTACTTTAGTTAAAGAAAAGTTGTCTCTAGAGAGCTACTAAAGGAAATGAAAAGAAGAATCCCAGAATTTACTGTAATTACTTTTATGGAATGTAGTCATTCAAGAAGGAATTCTGTGCAGCTGGTAAAGATGGTGTAACTACAAAAAAATATACAGCCTTCCTATAAATTCTCCATGATCCCTGAGGAAACCTCAGGAAACAGGCTATTGCAATGCAGATTTGCATGGTTCCCTGAAGAGTACCACACTTGCACAAATCCTTCCCTGAAGAGATTTAGCTTTTCAACAGTTTACACTCAAGTACAATTAATTTTGATGGCCCCATGCAAGACTAATGTTAAGATTTTGTATCAACTACCACATGAGACTCCTCCTCGGTCACTACTTTGTGAGCTACTCTGGCTTTACTTACTTTTTGTAGCCATCTTCATCCTCTGTGTAAATGATAAGCTTGAGGCACGCTGGTCTCTTCAAACCAGCTGAAATGGAAAGAAATTGTCAAGAAATACTCATTTAAGGTTTTTGCCTTCAAGCACTAGAAGCATGGAAAAATACACAGACACCTTCTCTGTTCTACATCACGAGATACAAATTCAATTTCATTTCAAACAATAGAACTGGTGCTTCATACTATTGGTTTGAATAATAACACTCATTTGCGAGAACTTGGGTGGACCACTGCTACAGTCTTGTTTGCAAGCATTTACTAATTGATTCTTTTTTGTCAATGGCACATATTTGGACTGATGTTAGTATTTATACAATTACTCATGATTTGTAAAAATCTGATCAGCTTGTGCTAGAAGCATGCTTTTAATTTCTTCCTGATTAAAAAAGTTCATGTTATCAGGAACTATGTAAGTTTGCAGTCAAGGGCTTTTTAAGTTTTCTGCTTCAATATTCATCTAGATATATACATCATCTATTAAATATTTACAGAGAAAACCTCTTAAAACAATGAAATATAAATGAGCCATTTGGTGGAGGCAAGGCATTTTTCTGCCAACTTTTACCCAGACCAGTATTTGGGTTTTTTTATGCAGGGATAGGATAGTCTACTGAATCTGGCAAAGGAGAATCAATATGAAATTAATTAATTTAACTTCTTCTTATTATTTTTCAAAGTGACAGCCTGATGATAGGTCATGAAAACAATATTAAGCATTATCATTTTCCTTCTAATGTAGACAGAGGAGGTAGATAAAGATAACTGGTCTGTAGCCATTCCCTATCTCACACAGGTATTTTTCTGTAGAAAAGTACAAAGGCGTGAAAATAATAAGGATATTTAAGAGAGTAAATATTTACACTTCCTGAATGTATGTATTTTAAAGTAGAAACCTAATATATATCAATGAGTTAATGCTTTGTTGTCTCTAAAGTTTTCAGAAATTGTGGCCGAATTTCCTAAGTTAATACCTGAGTGTGCTGGTCAGAGAAGAGAGTTCTGACATAAGGGGAAAGGCACAACTGAACAAGCACGAACCGGTAATAGCAGGCGAGCGGGGCTGTTTATCTGATCGCCTTGAGCAACTTGGGAGGAACAACCAACAAATGACAGCTGTCACTAGTCATAATCATGGCATATGGGGTACTTCCCAGAAAAAGCCAGAGAGATTAAGCCATAAAATTACAGAACAATAAGCGCACATTGTATTTGGTATGGTTCTTTACGTTTATTTTTATTTGACCCCATTTATGATACATTTGAGTTGCTGTACCCAGAAAGTATAATTATTTTCCTTACTGCTTCAAATTTGTTTTTTCTTGTATTTTCTCCCCAGATATCCTTCTCTCCCATCTCTTTTTTCCTTTTAATATAAATAATGGAAGGACTTTAACAGCCATATACCAGCTGCTCGTTTGTAGGGGAGATAAAGTAAAAGCACAAGAAATGCAAATCACCTTGCCACCTCTAGTGGAAAGAATGCAACGGACTCTGCCTGGGATAAGGATAAATTTAACACTGAGTCAGAAAACAAGTTATTGGTATTTCAAGTAGCACAGTATTTTCATAGCCATTACCCGGCAGAATGGATGTTTGCTCTTACCATTTGCTCTGTCTTGTTCAGGAGATAAACATCATTGCCAGGTTTCCTATTATGGGAATCAATAGAAAACTGGAGCTGTGGTAGAAATGGAATAAGTACATCTCCAGGATCACTCAGGGCTGGAAAGAAAAGCTTAAAGCTTACTGTTTTGCAAATGCTGAATGCAGCACATTTGTCCTGTGTCTCTAGACAGAATTCTCAGGCTCTAATGTGAGTGAAGATACCCATATGTTTAAATCTTAGTAAAAGCAGTATTTAGATACTTGTTTGACTTAAATGTAGAAAGCATAAATGAGTCATTAAGCCATCATTTGTATATTCATTCTCTTTCCCTTTCTATAAAGACAGTAAGTTTCTGACATTCTTGATATTAAACAGTATCTTTCACTTATTCTCTTTCTGCATTATTCTTGACTATAAGTATTTTTGAACATTGTCTCTATCGCTACGTGTGGAAGTTCCCTTTAGCTTTGCGCTTCAACAACTCAGCTACCAGTGCTATAGAAACCAGAAAGCCTAATAACCCTTGACAGTTTACATAAACTCAATAGCTATTACACTGAAATGTGATAGAAAATGTTGCAGTTGCAATATTCAGATCAATACATGAATTAAACGAGGGTTTGATTCACTTTCTAGAAAGAAAATGTACAATAATAAGTTTCCGAAAAAAGTGCAATGATAGTAAACAAAGGGGGAGTTCTTATATATATTTTTTTTTAATTAATAATTTTTCCCGTCCTTGATTAAATTAAAGGAAATATTAAAACTTTAGAACAACAGTGGTAGTTTCAATTCTGATAACTTTGGGGTTGTGAACACTTAAAATTTAAAATACACGCTCAAGTAATTTCTCTCAACCAAATGCAAAATACTTTCCTTTACAGCTGCCCAGAATAATAAAGGATTTGAGCTCTCTTAACTCTTACTCTCCAAACTCCAAAGGGAAAATATTATTGCATGCTGAGAGTCATTATGGCAATTCCAGCCAAGTTATGTAAAAACCCCACTAGTTTTACTAGTCCACACCGATACTTTCAGAGCAATAATGGTGATTTTGGAAGTTTTTGTAGATAAGAGTTTCTTAGCAAAAGTGCAGAGATGCCTGTGAGGTTTATGTGCAAGTGTGTGGGTAACCATGTCGAGCTGCAGCATTTTGTACCTAATCCAATATCTGCAGAACTCATTTGTAGCTCTGTTTATTTCAAAGGGGTTTCATGTTTGCAGTGGGGTAAAACAGCTTTCTGAGCTGGCTGGAGGGGCCTGCTCTCGAGTTGTGCTCAGGTATTGCTGCAGGAAAGCAGAAGGTAACCTTTTAAAGATGTAAAACTGCATTTTGCCCATTTAGTCATGCAGAATGAGAACTCAGTCTCGTGAGTGCCTCTACAGCTCACCTGCCTAGAAATTTCCCAGCATTTGCACTGGGAAGGCCAACTTTTTCCAAATACTTCTCCTACTAAGAATGAGCGGCTGTTGAAAACCATCACCACTCCCAACTTACGGCTCCCTTTCCTAGGAAAAAACACTTGATTAGATGCAACATATGAAAACAATATTAGAATACATTTACCATATGTGGTGGATATGAATACTTGGTAACTTTCACCTATTACAACTCATTCCCTTGGCCATTGCACTTAATACCAAATCCTGCCTTGTTGCCTGGAGCTTGTGCTGCATGAGGATGCTGCTGTTGGCTTATACCTGGATTCTCTTTGCTCCCACGTTTGTTGAGCCTTTGGTTTAGATCTGAAGCAGGCAGTCACCGTTAGCAACCAAGATCGTGAAGAGGAGATGCAGCTTGCATCTGATACCGGTCTCACCAGCATCTTCCTCTTGATTTCAGAGTCACAGCAATATAAATGATACATAATAAACATTTCCTGGAGCTGTAAGGAAATTGTCAGGCATTTTTTCCATCTGTTTATAGTTTTGTACAATCAATAACATGAGATTATGTATACAGATCCAGCACGACAGTTACATCAATGTAAAGTGAACTAAAATGACACTCATGCAGTTCCTTAAAACAGAAGTAAATAATCTAGATACAAGTGGCAAGTCCTAAGTGTACCCTCTACCTCCAGATAGCTCTGTCCTTCCACTATGTATGATTAAGAGTTTTCAGTACTTACACTGTCACTGTTCATTTTCTGCATAGATGATTTATTTACAAACAAGGAAAACAAAGGAAAAAGAAAAAAAGATGACAGCACACATTTCCTTTTTGTGATGTTATAGCCACTCCGGGAGCAAAAAAGGTTACCAACCCTCTTTTACCTTGAATATATTTCATAAACTATATCTCTTTCTAATCAGTTAGCTGTTTTCATACCTCACTGATACTTCGTAAGATTACTAAGTCTCTGAAAAAATGTGCAGCTGTGAAAAACACATTAACAAGACAGTAGGATGCATGAGCATAAATAAGACAAAGGTTGTGATTCCTTTATGTAAAGGAAGGACACAGCCTTCAGCAGCCAGGCTGTACCCCACTTGCCACCTTGTGTCATGAAAGACAGAAGCAAGAGAAGTAAGAGAAGTGACTAAAGGGCTACAAAAATTTTGTAAAAAAAGGAAAAGATAGAAGCTCTGCTTTCTGAAGAGAAACTCTTAAGATGGATATGTTAACACCGATCAAACAAAGACAGTGACTCAGAAGCTTCTCTCTCTGTACCTCATCGCCCCAGAACAAGACAAATATTCAATTAAAGTGTGAAAACCAGGACTGACACAAAAATACCTCTCCATAGTAACTACACTGTGGATCTCAATGCTACCAGAAGTCATCAAATCCAACAGTTCAGGAAGACTAGAAGGAGGAACTAGAATTCTATGAAGACAGCAAGATAATTGAGTTTTTATCATACTAAATGCCACGCACAGTGATACCTGACTATAGCAAAGCAAACTATAGCAAGAGCCAGCACGGAAAGCTACAGGTTGGGTCTTGCATGTTATCCTGTAGCTCCTGGGACAGATACTACAGGAGAAAGAACTGAATTTGGTTTCAAAGTTAAATGAATAAAAGCAGGACATAAAGATATTGCATATTTTCTATTTTACCCGAACACATAAATTTATTTATTTTCCTTGCTGTATCTGTTCATTTATATAAAATATAACTACACAGCATATGCCTTTCTTTTTGTATCAGCTTGACCAATATGGCATAAAAGTTTCATATTTATTTAAAACATGGTAGGAAAGCTACTATTAAGAACAAAAGTTGGCTGCTGGTGATTTGGGTGTTTGTGCACTCACAGTGCACAAGAAAGAATTTTCTTTGAATGCTAAAACTTTTACAGGACCTTTTTTTCCATGTGCCAATTTTACTGCAAACATAGTATGTGCGTGTGACTATGTTTTTGGAAGATAGTATAACAACTGGAAAAAATGTATACTCCCTCTTCCCAATGTTTTCCCCAGTGCTCTATATAGCTTGCTATATATTATTGCCTCAATAATGAACACTGTTGTTCTAGCATAGCTATCTTCTAGCTGTCATCTGTTTTTACTTAAGTCATCCTGAAATACTTGGGGGTGTTTTGTTTTTGTTTTTACACCCAATTCAACTACTAACTCATAACATGCGAAACAGTTAAGTGAGAAAAAGAAAAGGTCATGACAATCAGGAAAATTTTTAAAGAGGAGTATTTAAGGCAATCAAGTATTTGTTAATGCTTTCCCTTACTACATGATTACAATTTTTTTTGCAACTAATGACTTTCACACAGAAAATAGTATCTCCAACTCCTGTAATACTTTAAGAATGTATTTAGATATTTTCTTAGGTATAATCTATTTGGAAATGTTGTCTCAAAAGCACATTAGTAGACTTTTATTCCATTTTGACTTGCACAGCTTGACACAAGCCTTTGACGTAGCTATAATTAAATGCTGTTAGTTACATTCTCTCTGAACTGAACTGGAGCTGAGACATCACAAAATAAAGACAGGCTCCAGGATGCCTTTTTGAGACAGTGTTGTATCCTCAAAAGTTGGAACTGAACTGTACTAGAATTCTATTTCTATACGTGATTCATTCTTAATGCTGAGGCCAGCTTTTTATTCCTGAACACTGTCCCAGTTAGACTTTAGCCCATCAACAGTCATTTCTTACTTAGAGATTACACTTTACTTCCAATAAATTCACCAGCCCAGCATTTAACCTTTTACTGCATTTTTGTGGGTAGTAGTACAGCATTCTAATTTATTGAGCCAAATCTTTGCATTTTCACAAAAGTTTTATGCATCATTTAATTTGCTTAGTGAAATTATTCCAATATTATATACTAGAAAATAGTAAATCAGACTTCTGCATAAAAATTACTGATAAAATTTCTGATTAACTATTTCCTGATATGCCTCACTCTTTACACATATGCACAATCCCACTGCTATACAGATATTTGCTATTTTTTTAAACAGTAGGAGACCCCTCTCATTGTTTTTCCTAAATGAACTGAAGTGGATTAAATAGTGAGTTCAGGGTTACGTGGTTATTACAGTAGCCAGGATTAGAAAGAGACATCTGTCTATTCCAATAGAGAATTGAGAAAATTCAATAATACCAATAAATAAATAACACATATACTGCCTAAGAGCAAAATAATTCAAAAAGTAATGAACTTAAAGAGTGTTAGTTATATTGCAAACTTGAAGTGGAACTGGAGTTAAAACCAAACAGAAGAGCAGTTATGCCAGTACGCTTCTGAGTACTTCTTTGGCTTTATTACCTTTCCTTTAGGGGCACCCTGAGGAGCTTTGAAAACTGTAGCCACTATATTCAAGCCAAAGCTGAGTTTTGGTGTCATTCAAGGAAGACAGCACTTAAACGCAGGTTGAAATCAGCTCATAAAGTTCTCAATTGCATTTGTGCCCTTTAAATTCTTACGCAGTTTCAGCACTGAAGGCCTCTGCATTTTAACAGCAAAGTCGATGTGGCGTGGCCTCTTTAAGAGGGAGTTGGGTCTTCACAACACAGCCTTACTTCTCCTCCATTGTGTCTTCTCTGGAAGAATAAGCTTCTGGTCAAAATGGGGCAGTCAGGACCCTTTCCATCTCACGGACGTTTTAAATGAAGTGTGAGCTTAAGATGGTATTTAGGGTCTCGTATCAGTAATAGACTTCATTCCACTCACTGATGAAGCCAATATACCAGTGCAGTGAAACTTAGTCACTAAATTAGGCCACCTGTAAGAGTATAGGAAAGGTTAACACCGTAAATGTGTATATGCTCTCTCTTTACTTAAATATGCTTTCAGAAAGTTAATCTATAAGCAGTTACCAAAAAGCACATCCTAAAAAAAGACCCCCTGGCCCACTGGAACAGACTTGGTGGAGAGATGGGAGAGACAATGGGAAACACAAGGCTACCTTCCTCTTCATAACTTCGACCCTGAACTGGCTCTTCTTCATTTACACAGATTTCCCAAATGTGGCTACAATAAACAGCGGGGACACGTTTGCCCTTAATAATCTTTCCCTGTTTGCCAGCCTGTTGTGCAATAACTGGGTTTTACTATCTTGCCCCTTTTTTTTTTTTGTGAAACTGTTCTTGTGGATCAATTTATTTTTTCCCCTCTATTTCAGCAGGTTTGATTGCAACATAACTTAATTAATTTTTTCTGGTCCCAGGTACTTCTACCTCAGCAAGGTTCTGTAAAAGGGAAGATGGTGGTTAGATTTGCTTTGAATGTCCTTGCAGCTGCGAAACGTGGATGGCAGTGTTGCTGGAACAAACTCTCCTGTGAGGTTTCCTGTACTTTCTGCTTGCAGTATTGCCAAGAATATTCCTAAGGCAGCTTTTTGCAGCGGCTTGGAATTTCACACTCTAGATGAAAGCAATGCGAAAGCAAACGAGAAGCAGAGTCAAAAAGAAACGGAATGTTTCAGGTTAGCTGTGTTTAATTCGAAAAACGAACACGCTTCAAGGAAAAGATTCCTTCCTTTTCCCTCCCTTCACCAACAAACAATTTCTTACTTAGTATTTCCTTCCGATTTCCCTACCCTCCATCAACAGGGGCATAGAAGTTATTTCTACTTTATCTGCTGTTTACTGGCAGCAGCAACTTGACCTCTCAGACCAAAAAAAAAGTCCCTGGGTTTCAAGGAGCCTCTGGATCTCTGCTCACGATGGGAAGCAATGAAGTGGTGTGGTAGGAGAGCTGGCTCATCCATCGTTGTAAAAAATGTAGGATCCACTCTTACCCTGGGGGAATTAAGTCCTGTAGGACTTGATTCTCTATATGCTTAAGAATTCCACAGCAAGCACTGTATCGTGTTTTACCCACAGAACGCCAGGAAGAAACCAGCCAAGCAGCTCTGCTCCCCACCACCTGTAGGAAAGGCTGCCAGCCTCCCGAGAAACCCACCAAAGCAGCTTCTGCTCTCTGTGTGTGCAACTGCTCACATCAGAAATATTTCCATCTTCAGCTTTTCTGAGGACATCTGTTTAACTTCTGACTTTTTTTTTTTTTTTTTTTTTTCTTTTTAAAAGTACCTTTTTTGTCAGCAGCTGAAAAACCACAGAGATGCGTTGGAGTTGGTGCTGGGTCTTCATGCCAGGGAGTGACTCCAGCCCTTGAATCCCACACACAATATTGTCTGTGGTGCAACAGCAAAAGCAGCTTCCAAGCCCTGCGGGTTTAATGAGGCTGAGCACACTTCTCACATCCCAAAGCAGAGCAGCTGGAACCTGAAACAAATATTTGAAGTTTCTTTTGCTAAGGACCAGCTGCATAGAGAGGGCCTAATGCTAGTGATAGACACTCAGAAGCCATCAATTTAGTAGGATTTATGAATGGAAAAGTAGAGGCGTCCAAATTCCAGGCCAGTTTGCTTAATATAACTGTTTCTCTTGCTGGCCGTGAGTGTAACTTTGCTAACATCACATGATAATGCTTGCAAGTCTCTTGGTTTCCCTTTTATTGCCTAAATTTCTTTTATTGTACTAAATATACAGACAGACAGTGATTGAGAATACATGTTTTAAAGAGTCATCCGCTAGTGTAAAATCCAGATGAATGCTTTTGTTGTTTGGAGGTCTCCATTCGAACACAAATGAAGGATTGGATGAAGCATCAATATCTTTCCTGCTTTACACAAGCCAATGACATCTGTGCAGTCACTGATGGATTTTTTGGTTTGTTGCTTGGGTTTTTTTGGGTTTTTTCTTTTTTTTTTTTTCTTTCCCCATAGGCCAGGCCTATAAAGCCATATCTTTAATTTGCAGGGAAATGAAGAGAACTCAGTACATAGCTTCCATCTTTGGCTTCTCCAATAGTATTAGTCTGCATTTCATAGCTTAGAAGCTTTAAGGTCCAGCTGGACAATTGTTGGAGCATGTTTCCTTTTGCCAATAACTGATACGTTATTCTCTGAGAGGTGTAGAGAGCTGGTTTCAGATATAATACCAGATTTTCTCTCCTACCCCTCAGCTGCCTATTCTTTACAGGAGCTGCTGCTAAACTCTGTGAGAAACACAGGAAAAAGGAGTCATAGCCACGGTATTAATGGAGAATATGAAAAGAAAAATTGTACTTTCAATTGAAGAACACAGCTTGGGAGGGAATGAGAATGAATCATAGTGAATCATTTTCACTCACGGAATATAGGACAGAAATGAGGGGGAAGGGAGGAGGGAGAAGATATTTGCCTCCATCATTCTATAAAGCTACAGCTAAACCTTCTTAGGACTCCTTTAGAAGCTGTATGAAACATTAAGTGTAGATACACTTAATGCACAAGAACTTAGAAGAGTGAAATATTACAGGAGAAAAAAAAAAAAAACACCTTTGGGCTGATTTAGCAGTGGCAGTGAGTGCTAAAATGACAGAATATGGGACATGGCATCCCAATGTCTGGGTGGTCTGCATGGAGATAAGTACTGCACAAATCGCCACATGGAACTTCAAGGCAGGCGGACTGACAGAAATCAATGGTAACACAGCAGTGTTCTGATGGTCAAGCACTTTTAAAGGGTGCAGGAAGGATTCTCTGCCTTCTACAATAATTTGAAGTAAGGCAATTTGCCCTCTGAGGGCAAAGAGAAGATCTGTGCCCCCAAAAGAAGCACATATAGGTACATCTACCTGTGTAGAATGGGAGAAAAAACCCTATTGCAACGTTACTACAGAATACCTTTACTCCACTGTAGAAGGGATTATGGAGGTGACGTATTGGTTTAATTACACTAGTGTGGAATCACATCAACAAATTATACTGGTACAAAATGTACACGTAGAATGGCCCTAACAAGTACAGTCTAACTGACTACAAAGGAAGAGTAGAGAAATTTCTCTCCTAAAAATTAAAGGTCTTTATTCAATACAAATATCTTAAGTATGCCCTTTCTGTTTCAACTTCTGTAGAGTGAAAGGTAGCCATAAGAAACAAGAAATATCTATAATTTTAATTTCTTTTTTTCTTTATTTAAGAAAGGTATTGCTTTTAATTTAAGAATTTTATGAAGCCATTTGAATAAAGTATATTTTGATAAAAGTTACTCTGGTCGTTCTGGAAAGAATATACCTCCAAGAAGATACAAAAGTAATCTGGCACACTTCTAAATTGGAAATCCTTTGAAAAGAATGAGCTAAACTTTTTTATAAACAGTGCTATGTGTAGGCCTGTGTGGTGATGACATGCACCAACAGCTGATGAGGAGGAGGGATAGGAAGTGAAATTTGCAGGGGTAAAAGTTATGAGCAGAAGACCAGCACATACTCTAGGATTTCAATGAGGAGTGTTCAAATACCTGCCCACCTCAGTGGTTCTTGAAGAAATAAATGCAGCTGTCTCTGGAGATCTGGCAGAAATTTCTGTTACGTGGTACTTTCCAGCAATCAGACAACCTCTCACCTTTAGAATCACAGAATACTTTGGGTTAGAAGGGACCTTAAAGATCATCTCATTCCAACCCACCTGCAGGGTGGGCGATGTCCCCTGCAGGGACATCTCCCTTGAGACCAGCTTGCTCAAAGCCCAATCCAGCCTGGCCTTGAACACTTTCAGGGATGGTGCATCCACATCTTATCTGGGCAACCTGGGCCAGTGCCTCACCACACCCTCAGAGTAAAGAATTTCTCCTTAGTATCTCATCTTAATCTACCCTCTTTCAGTTTAAAACTGTTTACCTAAATCCATTTTTCACTGACTCATCTCCACACTGTGGTGCTACAAGTTGGCCTCTGCTCAGGAAGACAGTTTGGCAGAAAAAATATTCCTTTGCTTGCTCAAGGTCTTCTTACTGACTAGCAAGGGCCAAGTTCTCTAGTGGAGCTGGAAAAGGTGCCAAGAAGCGTAACTGGTTTTGTTTTTCTTTTCCTTCTCAGTCATAAAAATGAGTTGCTGCCCTGCACCACAGAAGATGCAAGTTAGGACAGTCCTATGATTCAGACTGGGTATGTAAAGAAAAATGCTGGGTGCACAGGGCATGTTGGTCAACCCAGCCAGAAGAAAACAAAGGGAGAATGTTTTGCTGATGACATGAACAAAAAGGAAGCCACTCTATGAGGGGAAAGGGAAGGAGAAGGGGGAAGGGGAGCTCCCCTTCTCACTCCTTCCAAGATGGAAGCCAAGAGCTCCAGAGAGGATCTCACCACCAGTAAGATTACCCCATTACCCCAGAACTCTCCATTTCCTCCACCCTGCACCTCATTTAATTGAAAAATAATTACTTCACCCTTTCTTTAAAAAAAAACAAACAAAAAAAAAGCACTTTAATGACAAATCCTATTGAGATGAATAATTCTTTGTTGGAAAACGGCACCTAAAGTTGAAGGTTTTTGTCTTTGGTCTTATTCTATGTGCACATTCATGGGGAACATGTAAAGATATGATATGAGGGCTAGACCGTGAAATTAGAAAAAACGATTAGAAAGAAGGTGCACCCTTTTAATGATGTGGGTAATTAAACATTGGAACAATTTAACAAGATTGAGGCAGATTTTCCATATGGTTTAACATGTTTGTACTTAAGACTGCTCCATAACATGGTATCTTGCAGCAAATTTGTAAACACAGTTTGGTAACACAGATTTTTGCTTCAACTTGCAGCAAGAGCATAAATAAATTTAAAATCATTAACGGGAAGGCTATTAAAAAATCTGAAATCACACTATCAGCCACTCTGGTAGTTCCACCCCCCCTTTCATATAATACAGGGAGATTTCAAGCAAGCTCCAAAAGGGCAGATTGGGTTAGAGAAGAAAAATAATATTCATAAGAGAGTTATAATTAAAGCCAAAGATTCATTTCCGTTTGAAACAGATGGTCAGGCAAAGGCATTCTGGATAATTTAGCAAAAGCCTGTGCTTCAACTAGCTAACAAAAGCACCAATTTAATCTTCCATCTAGTTGCACGGGGTAACCTGGTTATGGCATGTTGCAGATCAGGAAATATCTGCATCGCTTAAAAACTAACACACTTACGGGACCAATGCAGATCCAGAATTATGAAAAGCATTACTGCTTTTAGTGAAAATGAATTAAAATTGCAAGTGCAGAGATAGACAGACAAGACCCAAAAAATTCTAGAAAAGAATGAGAGCTTGAGGGCTGAGTGAATCAGGATAAAGCTAACATCACTATAACAATATAAACCTAGTGATGTATATATATCATGACAGATACCTAAAATATCACTGAGATGGTGTGGTGGAAGTAGTGTTGGGCAATTGTAGCATAAAACAATAAAAATCTAAAATAAAAATAAAATAATAAAAGGTAAAAAAAAAAAAAGGTAAACTAAGGAACCACAGTATGAGCCAGTTATAGTATCGGATGGGTAGGTCTCAAGGACAGCACTAGAAACGTGCTTTTGCAACCTGGGAAGTCTCAGAGGACAATGCAGGAAAGAGCCATTGGCATGTCTTTTCCTCTGGGAATAAAAGAGGGTGTTGGTCACATTACACGTACAGTGTTTTTTCATCCATCCACCCTCCCCATAACGAGCAGATTGCAATTTTGGTTTGCTGGTGCCACATCTACCTTAGTACCATTTGCAAAATGCTCATTTAAGCCACTATCTCACCTGGACCTATTACTCACCTTGTCGGATGTAGCAAAAGATTTTAGAATGCAAATTATTAAGTCAGCCTGAGTGGAGCCCCCAGCTTCTCACAACTGAAATACGGGCACAGGTAGGAGCTGATTTTAGAATGTGACCTTAGAATGGACCTTCAGTCCATTGAGATGATGGTGAGGATGTAGAGACATACTGGGAAAATGCAGATGTTATAGCACTCCAGTTATGCAGGATACCCTGAAGACTATATCTGAATAAACATACCTGGTTTAAAAAAGTGTGAGTTAAACAGTGGAATCTCAAAATGTGAAAAACTGACTTTTGAAAATCTACTCCTTAGATGAGGACATCTGTATTTTTCCTGAATTGGACATTACAGGCATGGCTGCTGTTAGTATATTTTGGGATATAAAATATAACTAAAGAGTTCATTCTGTATCCTCTTTACCTTATACATTTTCACCTTCTGTTTTATATTGGGGGCTTTTAGAAAATGGCTGTACAAGTTGAGGCAAAGAATGGAACTGCTGTGAGAAAATACCAAATTGTTTTCCAAAAGACAGTTTCAAACTTAATTTTTACTTTTTGTTTTGTTTTGGGTTTTTTTTGTTTGTAGGTTTTTTGTTGCTCTTGTTGTCGTCGTTGTTTGGTTGGGGCTTTTTTGTATAACAACAAACAAGACCTAAGGATTAGAAGATTGCCTCACAAAAATAACCATGAACTACACAGCCAGGGCTCCTTGACTGGGGGTGCCATCCTGGGACTGAAGCAGCAGGGGATGCTCTAGGCTCAGCGCAGCTGCAGGGCAGAAGTTGAACATAGCAACTACCTTCTCTCACATCAGGCTTTCATGACTCCTGGATGCCGAAACATTTTGCTACTTGGACCAGGCAATCAACAGGTTAAAACAACCCTGACAGCACCAGCAGAGCATACACCAAATTGCAATGGCTCCCTGATGGGCCACCAACATCAACGAGAAGTCATCATTTAAAGGAGGTATTTTCATGGGAAGGAGTATTGGGTCCAGCCTGTGCAAAACGACTGCAGACAGGATTTGCAGGTGACACAAATGCTGCTGCAGACACAAGGAGGACAGGGCAACTGCAAAATGATGTGGATTGCCTCAGAAATGCATAGAATTATAGAAAATCAGTCTCTTCAATAGAATACC
This sequence comes from Pedionomus torquatus, assembly GCA_013398155.1. Lineage (NCBI taxonomy): Eukaryota > Metazoa > Chordata > Aves > Charadriiformes > Pedionomidae > Pedionomus > Pedionomus torquatus. The sequence continues at coordinate 915,730 of VZRU01002882.1, read as the reverse complement.
TTTTACCAGCTATGGACTGATGCACAGAATATGTTTAACAAGGAATGAAAGCACAGCAGGAGAACGGTTGGACTGGTGAGAAACCTTAAATCAATTTGAGAGTCCCAAAGGACATGTAATTCATTACGAGGCAGAGGGTTCTCCTTCTCAGGAGGTGCTACTTCTTCCTATATACAGCTTGAGTGAAACTAAGACTGGAATACTGTATTTACTTTTGATGTCCACATTTTTCATATTCTATTGAAAAACTGGAGAAGATTCACAAAAAAGTCTCGGCTTCTATTCAGCAACTGGACACTAGGTGCCAAAGGACTCTCAGTCTTGGGGAGAAAGGTAACATAAGTCTGGAATCTGTAGCCAGACAAAAGAAATCAATTTAGAAAAAGGTGTATATGCTTTTAACTCAGATATTAACTATTGCAAGGGATTTACAATGGGAAATAACAGATTCTTCATATTTTTCTGCTTTAATCCGAATTGGATGTATTTCATCATGTTTGCTCAAGTAACAGTTATCTTCTAGTTAAAGAGAATGTAGTAGGTTTGAGTAAGGAAATGGGAATTAAAGTATAGGAAATGGCAACCTGGCAAGCTTGTGTCTCGAGAAAGACATTGTATATTTAACAAGTCTACCGTGTAAGCAGACACACAATGAGAACAGTTATCATTTGTTTACTGACTTAGCTGAATTTAGGATTACATTATATGAAATGCTTTCCTGTGTACCTCTGAGGAACAACCATGACTAAGACGAGAAAGACGTGACTTTAGTTGGACTTCAAGGACTGTCTTCTAGTACAAGTCCTCATGCTGGTCTTTGCTGGCATGGATGAGAAGGAAACAGATGTCAGGGAGATCTCAGCCTGCTGAATCTGTAATAGAGAAAATCTTCCACTGATTTTAATATAACCATCCCCCGAGCTTAGTCAGCGCATGGAGGTAAAAGAGTGATGGGAAAGAAAGGACAGGAACCAGAAAGGGTACCATTTCATCTAAACTTACTCATTATCTGGGGATAACTATCGGATCTTGGCGTACTCACATGCTAAAAAGTTTAATGACTTTCCTGTTAGTGACTGGGTAACTGGTGCTGTGGGAGGCTGAGGAGAGCAGTGGGGGTGGAGGCAGCACAGCGTGTTCCTCCTGACGCAAACCAGGCACTTCTTGTTCTTCTCATTCTACCCATTCTGCATAGGGGGGGTTCCAAGCAGGCTTTCACAGCTGATGTCGAAAGCAAAATTAATCATTTAGCCTTTTTCCTTTCAAAGAGAAGGGGGAAAAAACATAATATAGTGGCAGTAAAAACCTCAAAGAAACCATGTAAGAAGACAAAAGGTTGCGAGCTGCTGAAGTCATCCGGGCTGAAGGCCAGGACTGTGCTCTACCCCTGTGTCTCTGCAAACCCTTCTTTGCAGAGGGCAACATTTAAGAACTGCAGATATCTTCCTCTGCTGTCCAAACAGAATGGAGGTGATGTAAACGTAATTTCCAAATCTGCCATAGCTACACAGTGATGAGATCAATTATTTAAATATATTAGAAATAGGTCTTCCTAAGAGATTGCGTAGCAAGAGAGCCTAAACGATTTGGTAAAGATAAACAACGCTGACCAAAAAGCTCCAATATTCTCTTTATCAACGCTAACTATATTCACTCGGCCCCGAGTGATAAAAGGTAATGAAGTTGGCTAATGGAAGCCCAAATAAAACTGGAACCACTCACTCTAAAAAAGGTATGCTGTCAGAGAAAGACTTAAGAGGGTTGCCCAAAGGTAAACGTTACAAGTTACACCCTTGGCCTTAAAGTTTTGCCAATGTTCAGAGCTTTGAAGATTGGGTTTCTTACAAGAAAAACAGATGATGATAGATGAAATATTTCTTTAATGACATTCAGTTCACTATCCCAAAACATTCCTTTTAAACAACTTGCGATTTCTTCATTCTATTTATGATACCAGTCACAACATGGTACTTTACATCTTCTCCCAAGGCCATGGTTCCCCTCCTTCTCTAGCCATCTTAAAAAATGAAAATATATCTTCAATATCTAAAAATAATTAATTAGTCAATCACATTAGCCTTTGGCAAATCTCTCCAAAGGTACTGGATTCTGATACTTATGACGTCTTATTCCAAAGTACACTCCATATACTAATAACAAAGAATCATTCTTACTTTTAGAGCACTTTTGACATTCTCTCTTCTGTGTTGGCTAATCTTAACTAGCAGAAGCACACCTGCATTTAAAGAAGGAATAAACATGGCCTGCCAAGTAATTCTCAAAAGTGATCTTTTAAAGCAAATCTAGGGAAAGACAACAAACACCATGGCCTTCACTAATTTCAGGTGATTACATACTTGACTTTTACTGAGACTCTAATGTTGATAAGGAATTTAAAAAAAAAAAAAATTAAAAAAAATATTCTTTTTCAGGTTCTGCTGGTATGACATTTCAGGACCCTGTTCTCTACTTGTTATGGAAATTCACAGTAACAGTGATTAATCAAGTTCTGTTACTTCAATTGCCAGCTAAAATTTAGCAATGTTGCCTTGATTATAATTGAAAAGAATGAAATTTTCAAAATAGGTTTTAACCCTATAATGGAATATGCCTTTGTTGGAAAATGAATTAAAATCCAGGTACTTAATTAGATCTTCTTTCATGCTGTTAACTGTATTTAAATCTATTACTATTAACTTGCTTGGCGGAGGTGAAAACAAGCGTAATTCAGGGAGAGAACATTTTTATACTTTCACACTGGCATGCCTTTTACACAACCCCTCTGCTTCATCAAGATCTTAACATATGTTCCACAGACATGAAATGAAGTACATTATTCAGTACTCTGCTGAACAGGAATGGAACAGGAATGCCAAAGTGAAGATTGTGTTATCTAACTCCTAAGGTAGCATCCTTCTCTGAGTTGATATCATCTTTTGGAAAAGCGGACCTAACATGAATACTGTAATTTACAGTATATGTAGCATGAAGTAAACTAGATTTTACTTGCTTTGCTTGAACATTGCTTATTACTATTTATTGGGTTTAGAGCAAAACAACAAAAGGAACCCATAGTTAGTCTCTGAATGTTACATACTGAAAATTACCAAGTATTTTTTCAAGCACTTGCGTATAATGCAAAGCAATAATCAGCAAAGGTACAATCCTTTTATTCGTGGAATTCAATATCTGGGAAAAAAACTCCTAAAAACCATACCATATGTTATTTTCTTCCTTTCTTTTGCTTTCTTCAGAGATTTTCTGAACAACCTCTGGAGTGGAAGCTAGTAGATCCAGCACCCTCATCTGCACTGAAGACTTACGCTGGGAGGAATTCAGTATCTCCTTGTAGTTTAAAGGGAATTCAGACATACTCCTTTCTTTTGTCCAATTGCAGTGTGGAAGCTACTCTTATTCTTTGCCTTTGACCAAATCTGAAGTTCCTTCAATTGTAAGAAATTTTAACAGCAAACTCACTCCTAGTTTATTCCCTAAATGCTGCAGCCTGGTTTCTGACCTTGTGTGTTCTAACTTCTGCTGCTGTCTCACTTTCTGTTGCAGAAAGATAATCCGCTTTATAAAAGGTAATTTTCAAACTATGGACGGCTGCGTGAAAGTGTGAGTGTCAGTTGCCAAACATCCAATGCATGAAACATGGAGGCAGAAAAGGCAGCTTATTCTGTGCAGTGGGAGCACGAAACCTTAAGTTTCAACGTTGTCTAGACGATACCTCAGATAACCCATCCTGCACAGATGGACACATGAGTGCTCTTCCATCAGACTGCAATCCAACTAACACCCATTACTTCCAGGGAGACGGTTGCTGGGTTTAATGGCCTAACTCGCTTTCCAAAAAGCCTTGCATCCCAGCAGACAGAGGGACATTCTGGATGTCTTCAGGCACTAGTGACGCCATTAGTTATGAGAACTCATATTCCACGACTGTGCTCCACAACTGCTTGGACTTTCCCTCACTTCTTACAACATAACCCATACATCAACACTGCCATTTTAGATTTACTTACCGTTCTTGGTACTTCTTTCCACTGGTCATTATCTTTGGCCAGGATACTGTTTTGCCTCCAACTTTATGTCAAACTAAATGACAACAACAATAAAAAGTTAACACGGTAAAATTATCTAACCATTAGAAAAGTTGTTCAAAGAGCTTTAGAATACAACTGAGAAAACCTGAAAATGACAACACAAACATTGTTTACACTTAACAAGATTTTATAAAGCAATTCAACATGATATACTATGTTCAGGGAGCACAGGTCACAAGGCAAGGCTTTCTTGCCTCAGGCTTGTTGTTGGGCATTTTTCTTTGCTTCTCAAGTTTTTCTTTCTGTCTCTCTTCCTTGCAGTTACCCTTCTCATTCTTCAGGTTGTCTTGGTGCAGAAACGATGAGCCAGGATCACAGCTATAAACAATACATGGAAAAGGAAGAAATATTGTCTCCCTGCTCAGGCTGGTCTTCCCAAAGGTGTGGATGGCACTAAGACTCCATTGGAGAGTTACTATCTGATCTGTCTTTTTCCTGTACCCATATAGCATGTGGGGAATAGAAAGCTTGAGACAACTTAAAAATAATAAATAAATCTTCCCCACCTTCCCTCCCACCCACTCAGTCTTTTTGTAGATCTCTTAAAAATGTAGGTTGAGAGACCAGTTACTGACTTCGACCAAATACCAATTGTTTTTCAAGAGTGCCTTTGCACAGATGTATCAGCCTGAGTAATATGTCACCCAGCAGCTAGGAGGGCTGTGGGTTTTCCTTCAGAGGACTCTGTTTTCAGTAAGGCTAGTAGCCTTTTTTGAACCGTTTGCAGTGTTTACTTATCATACCTTCCCCGAGACTGGGCACGTAACACATCCTGAGACATAAGTAACCTGTGAAATCCTGCTGTGAGAGCCTATGAGCTACTTGCAACTCTGTAAACAGGATGTCAGGTTTGAGAGCTATATGGCATCACCAAAAAATAGGGACCATTTTATCACCGGAGTGAAAAAAGAAGGAAAACTCTAATGTGGTATTTTCATATTGGGATCTTTTCACCAAAAGATTCAGGAAGGCTTCCAAATTGTGGATATTTTCTAACTCTCTGTAAATCTAACTTTTGCCCCATACCAGAGCAGAGCATCAATTTAATGGGGATCAGCCTAAGAACCAGTGAAGAACCTTAGAAAACGTACTCCCATTGTGTACTCTACCAACACTTACACTTGTGGCACAGTTTTTTAATATACAGGCATGCAAGAACTGATTCACTGTTCTGCTTTGCACCAATTACTTTCAAGGGCTTCCATTTTGCCTGCGAGAAAACAGATATAAATAATTATAGAATAAAACGTCAGAGAATAATGCTTTCTGGTCGCTTCAGTCCAATAAAAGGCAAAGCAATCACAAAACTTTCATGGAAAAGAGCTATCATTGATTCTATGAGGATAACACTGTCACAGTGACTTGTTTCTATTATGCCAAAATAAAGAAGGACTAAGATATTTTAATTTATGTGAAGTTTAGCTTATGCATCTAATTTGGCTTTTGTTAAATGACCTTAGAAAGCTAGAAACGTTACTATTCCCTTCTAATGTTGAACTCAGTGTGCAACACGGGTATTTCAAACATAAACATCATGATTTATGTGTTAAGTTGTGAACTAGACAATATAATGTTTCAAAATCAGCTCCTGTTTCTTTCACCTCTCTCCTAATGTTTATTGCTGAAATGTAGATTCTTTCCCAAACAAGAAAAGGTACATCATAAAAAGTCACCATTTTTACATACAATTTGTATTGACAGCTGATCCAGACTAACTTAAAAACTCTCACTTTTTCTCAAGGACAAAAAAAGACGTGTATTTTCTCAAAGACATGAATTTTATACATGAAACTTTGGAGTATAATATTTCAGGATGTCATTATCACCTCTTTTAAGAACATCAATGGTACATCTAAAAAAAAGAAAAAGTGAGAAATTAGAGAACATTTGAGTTCCTGATTACTCACCGAATAGTCGTCTGGATCTTAAGTAAATCTAGACAGATTTCTAAGAAAATTAATTAGTCCCCTTAATCACCATACAAGATGAAAAATAGCAGTGACAATATCAAACACTTATGCAGATATACATAATCCTTTTATAATTATTATTTGTAGGTAACTATTCAAGAAGTCCATTTCTGTCTTCTCCCCAGTATATCCATAACAAGAGGAACTCTAAAATATGACTCACTTGTTTCTAAGTGTTCAATAATGACGGCTTTATTCTACTTTATAGCTGCAAATATGCAATTTACTAGGTTTCAGCAGTATATTTCTGCAGTTAGTTTCTTTTCAAAAAAGGTCAGCGGGTGTTGGAGTACTGGAAACGATTCAAATTTTACTGTGCATTGATTTTACAAATGTTTAATTTTTCAACTGTAATCCACTTATATAAATGTGATTTCTGAGTCAAGTCAGATGTAGTTGAAAAGCACCCTTATTTGGAATTTAAAAAAAAGTGTTATAGCTATTTAACAAATCAATCATCAATTTTACTTAACATAATTCATCCTGAAACTTTTATGTGCGTATGCATTGTACCAGCTATCACAGATCACCAAGAATATGCAGCCAGTACATCCATTAATCATTCATGCAGACACCTTAGAAAAGGGCAAAGTTGGAACCATGTCTCAAATTATATATATATTGGAAAAAGAAATTCTGTTTCAGAAGCAAAATCACGTAATTAAGTCACCCCTGCACCAAAAATAATAGCAATAAAAATGCTTACTGAGTTTGTTTAAAATAAACAAGGACAGAATTGCTATCTTTGATGCAAAAAAAAGAGACTGACTACTTTTATGAATGCCATAAAAATAAACTATTTTAATAGATACATAAATAAAAGGTTTAAAGTAGAACTTTCCCCCCAAACATAAAGATGGCCTAGCTTCTGTACAGAAACTGAAAAATATTCACGTGACTACTAAATTAAATAATCACTTTGTTACATTCAAAATAATTGGAGGCAAATACATAATGAAATGACGCACCTGAATCATTCTCCTTTCTCATCCTAGCAGTGTATACAGTATTTTCTTGTTTTACAGTACTCTGAGGATATGGATCTGTTAAATAAAACTCTGAATGACAGAATGGAAATAAAATTAAAAAAAAAAATCAAAGAAAAAAAAACAAAACCCAGACCATCCTAGAACCCAAAGGGGTACCTTGCATCACCCAGTAATGAAAGTTTGAATGGAAGAGAAATAAGCATTGTGCTATAAAATAAATTATGTCTTTTACACATTGTTGTATAGTTATCTTAAAGTGTTTAAATATTACATTCACTTTGGTGGTGTGATTTTTTTGTCTATGTCTATAATAAATTATGCATGGCGTGTGCTACCTGTTCATGTGTGTTGAATAACAACCTTCTGGTTTTACTGCAAATGGGGGGAGCCCAGCACATCTAGGATATTTTAAAAACATTTCTGATTTACGTAAGACAGACAAAATCTAATTCAAAGCAGCTTTCCTCCTATCATGCCTCCCTCCCCAGCACCTCTAAAAAGTTACTCTGATGGCTTCATGTTTTTGCTGTGTTGTGTCAAAAAATGTCATAGCTTGGTGACTAATACTTTCTGACCCACAGAGGTTCTCAAGTTTTGTTTCTCCATTCTCTCCATGAATCATCAGTCAGTTTGAGAACATCTGGTATTCACAACTCCACACTCTCCAAAGATTTCAACTAATTTAGGCAAAGAATCACCATTTGTCTATCAAAATAAGTTTCCTGAAATCAGGTGTTATTGCCATTGTTACATGGAATGATGTAGCTGCAACGGGTGAGCACCATTCATCCTGTAGAGGAGAAAGTTTGTCATGAGGACACTTATGTACACTCAGGGCGGAGTGCCGAGATACCTTGTGCTGGTGAAATCAGAGAAAAAATTAAAAGATGACAACTTTCATCCATAGTGCAGAGCTAGCATTTCTAGGATATGCTATCAGAAGTTCAAGAAAGCTGGGCCAAGCTGACTTGGAAAGAGTGTGCCTAGAGTCTATCCACCAGCAAGGCGTGAACGGCAGTGTAACGACTGCCCTTTTTTCCTATTTGCTTTTTTCTTGTTCTTGTTCTTCTTTTGCTTATTGGCACCTTTACTTTTATCTGATTTCTTTTTCTTCTCATCCTCCTTAAACCATGGACCCCAGACTCCTCCATTCAGCTTTGGGTTGCTCCGAGGGTCTTTAGGCGGGTACCGAACGGGAACCGCAGTCTTATTGAACTGTGAGAGCCTTTGCAACAACTGCTTCACTACCTCCGGATACCTTGTGGAGAGGTCCACTCGCTCATATGGATCAGCAGTTATGTTGAAAAGCCACACCGTTTTGCCAGCTGACCAGGAGACACGTTCGTTGTGCCAGCGGTTGGGGCCCGCGTTACTGAAGGCCTGTGGAGGTACCCAGTCGCTATATCCTGGATTTCCCGTCAGTAGTTTCCAATGATTCACTCTGATAGCAGACTGAATCGCGGTGTTCCAGATCCCATAGCCAGCTTCCCAGGACCCATTTTTGGCTTTCGTGTAAATCGGGTCAATGTTGTGCAAGATGTCCACCCGTGGAGAACGTCTGCCTTCGCTAATGGTTTCCCATATATCATAGCCATCCAGCTGGATATCTTCATCGATCTGCCCTTCTGCCAGCGTGATCAAAGTGGGGAACCAGTCCGTGATGTGCACCAGCTCCTTACACACAGACCCTTTGTTTTTCAGAAGGGGGCTATGGACAAACCCAACAGCGCGGATGCCTCCTTCCCAATAGGTCCCTTTGCTTCCTCGGAGAGGCCAGTTACTTCCTCCTGCCATTGGCTGCCCACCATTATCTGAAGAATATATGATAATGCTGTTCTCATAGTAACCATACTTCTTTAAAGCAAGGGTTACGTTGTTGATGGCTTCATCCAAACAAGCGAGCATCGCGGCGTATCTCCGCCTGTTGATGTTATTGATCGATCGATAATGTTCAAAATACTTGCCTGGTGCCTGAAGAGGGGAATGAACAGCTTGGTAAGCAATATATAGGAATATAGGTTTCCTGGGGTTATGGGAAGCTAAGATTTGTTGTACTTTTTGTGTGTACATCTGTGTCGAGTAGATGCCGTTGTCATGATCCCAAGCTGCGTTGTCGTTCTCGTACAGGTCATAACCACATATCCCAGGGCTGTCGCATTTGAAGTGAGTGTAATAGTCACCACTGCCCAACAGCGAGCCGAAGAAAGTGTCAAACCCTCTCTGCGTGGGCATGCATTCTCTGCGGTAAAATCCCAAGTGCCACTTGCCAACCATGTGCGTGGAGTAACCGACCTCCTTCAGCTTCTGAGGTAGCGTGACGTTATCCAGAGGTAAGCAGTTGGGCTGGGTTGGCCGTATAATGGAGTGCTGGAGGCCGGTGTGTATCTGGTACCTGGGGACAGGGAGGAGACAGGCATCAGGCGGGGTGGGAAAGAACAAATGCTCAGTCCCTTACACACCCTCTGTGACAGAAAATATTCCTATCCACACAGCAATATTCTCTGGAATATTTGGAAGTGCGTATGCCAAAAACTAACGAGATCATGCTATTAGATATGCTGGAACAAGAGAATGGCATCTGTTTCGCTTCACAAGTGTTTGAGAGTGGTCCCTCCCTCCTTTGGCCAGTGGGCAACAATACTGAACAAGAAACACGACACAGCAGCATCACACACTTCCCTCCTTCATCTATAATGTTTTAATTTCCATGTAGCTGTAAGCAACGCCAAAGGATCTCAGAAACGATGTGCTGCCCGTGAACCACTATTTGGGCACCACTATTTTAAAGTCAGCAAACTCACAGACCTTTCTGCTATCCTTTCCGTATTACAGCCATCCATCATCCCATCAGCATGTGGGCTACGACTGAGCGCAGATGCTACTAATATTATAGCAAGGGAGTCAGTCATCAGTGTGCACATGATGGAACACCTACAATCCCATGCTCCAGCACTTGTCACCGGGGTAAGATGCATACACAGTTCCAGTGAAAGAGGTTTATGGGTGATCACTTGAAAGGAAGTGATAATTTCATCACTGGATCTTGTGTTCAGCAGTCATTTTCTATCCTTGCTTAGCTGTTGTGTCAAATGTTTCCCTCCACAAACTAAGCTAGTCAAAATACCTGGATATACAGGAGCAGAGATATTTTGAGGTACTGATTTTTTCCTGCATGCTTTCACATGTCCCGATTTAACAATGATTATAGAGGACTACGTGGATAAATACAATTTTTACAATACCTCATAATTTGCTAGCGGTAAACATATCTACAGCATATAAACATGCTGGATTTTGAGCATGTATCAGCAGTATATTTAAAGGCTAGGATAATAAATTCTGCAGTGCTGTACAGTCTATGTGTAAAGAATACATATGGCCTCCATATGATTAGAAAATGAATTCAGTATGGGCAGTAGTATGTATCAAAAAAACAAGGACAAATCTGTCTATATCAGTTTGACACTAAAAAGTAAAACATAACAACACGTTGTAGACCAAAGAAGAGTGTGAGAATAGATGAAGTTCTCAGTCATGAATAGAACAGCGAGGTCCACCAATACTGTGAATCTTCCCACAAAACACTTTCTTATTAATTTGTGGTAGTAGGAGTTAGGACTTCCTGACACATTCTGCTAGTATTGCCAATCTTGATGGGCCTCCTGAGCTATCTAGAAAATTAAAAACATTAGGCTCTGCCTGTCCATAAATAACTTAAAGTCTGCTTTCATATGATGTCTTCCTGGCCAAGATCTTAGAAGGCACTGTAGATATCTTTGATGCCTGCCAATCTGTAATAATTGTGTAACTCCCATTTTATTCTTGAACTTGCTTCCACAGAACCAGAAGCTCTAGTCTAACTAATTTATTGCAGAAGCTCTGGGTGTTGCACTCCTCTGCTTTAAGCTAGCCTGTACCCAGTAAGCTGCAATTCTGCTACTCTTCTTTGCTCTGGCACCATCTCAGAGCATTGTTCCTGTCACCAGTTTGTGGGTCTGGAGCCCTGCCACCCAATTGTCCCCACACTCACAAGCTCGTGCTTGCCCAGGAAATATTGCAGTAGTTAAAGATACTCACAAAATTACGGGTTTCTGGGATCTGCACTTTGCTTTTGTAAAAGAAATATAATGCACACACAAATACCCACATCTTCCCCATGATTAAAGTATAATATTCTTCTCCTTTTAAAACAGATAATCTATAATAAGGAAACCAGGCTGACAAATGGCAGTGCCCCATACTTCAGTTCACTCCATCTTTGAGAGTCCTCATGGAACTATAATCACAAGACATTTAATTTCCTTCCTCTTCTCTTTCCTCCGCCTTGTTAAACTCTCAGTAAATTCCCTTTATTTGAGGGTATATTACATAAGCCCCGACCCTGGAGCTGTCCAAGTCCAGGCTGGATGGGGCTTTGAGCAACCTGCTCTAGTAGGAGGTGTCCCTGCCCATGGCAGGGGGGTTGGAACTGGATGATCTTTATGGCCCCTTCCAACTCCAACCATTCTATGATTCTACAGTCCAACTGAAAAACTCCTTGCCCCTTTAGTAAATAGCTTCTACTTTTGTAACCCTTGACAGCCTCCTCTGTCTTGACAGCAACCCCCAATCCCAGACAGACAGTTTCTCCCATGATAAACCAATTTTGCTGGAAGTCAGATTTTTCTCTAAAAAAGCCATGTTGTTGTAATAGAGAACCTTCCACCCTTCTCCTGGTGGGGAACGGGCAACAGAATTTGCAACACATTGCAAACCAATGAGCCTCTTGACAAAGCCTATGCAGAAAGTATGGTATTCCTACAAAGTTAATTCTCATAAAGAATTCATAAACAACACGTGGCTTCCCCAGCTAGGGTTTTTCAATTATATATCCAAGCCTGAAATTCCTATGCTGTTAATCTGACAAATGCTGAACAAAAAACCATCAAGAATTCACCTCACTTATACATATTCTTCTTGGGAAAATATCTGGCATACAGCAATGCATTTTATTTCAGCAGTCCCCTCAGTAAGTTATTCAATATGCTGGCTACAGTGCACATATAGGGGTCCTGCTTCCATACTCTGCTGCTTTTTTTTGGTGAGATTTTGGTGTGTTTCCCATATGAGTGTCTATGCTATTTATGGCATAGCTATGCTTCTGAATATACATATATGCACACATCTAAATAGATACGCATCTTTATATTCATATATGTAAAAAGAGATCTGCAAAAAAATCAATTTTATGTAAAAATATTTCAACTATAAGCACGTTTCAAAGAAATATCAACCTCTAATTACCAGAATATTCTTTACTATTACAAAAACAGCGAAGATTTGTTTCACTTTTCTGTGCCACATGACTTCCTAATTGATCCATTATGTACCAATATTACTTTTTCAGTGAAAGTATTTTGTTTCCAAAGGACTTGCAGACCATTCAGGGAAAACAAAGTAATCTGAGCAAAAGACAGTTATTATGTGGAAGTTAATGGCATTAATAGCAATAGGAACAGTATCTCAACATTAGTATTTTGAAACTGTACTTATGCTGTGCAAGAGAAGAAAAAAAAAAAATGAAGGCAGCAAAACGTAAAGGAAATAGGAGGCAGATGCTGATTTAGAGGGAATTCTCTATAAGATAAACTCATGAGCCCACTGTCTGCCATAAAAAGTCTGTGAAATACATGCTATAGATTTCATTGCTTTCCACCACAAGATTAGCTAATTCTTTAGAATAAATTGGTTGAATTTAATCCCAAATGCAGAAAGCAAGTTATGATCATGAATAGTCTGGACTTCATGACGACAATTACACCACTAGTCAACAGTTAAATACAAGCAAATGCTGACAGGCCACAGAATCTAGTTATATAGTTTTTTTAGACTTTGACTTTTATGGACAGTATTTACATAAAGGCAATACACTGATAATATCCTGTATAAAGTATAGGTGTTTAAGGCTTGAGCCCTACAAGTTTCTCTGTTAGATATCTCAAATTTGAAACTTGCACAACAAGGAACTAAATAAAATATATGTGAAATGTTCAGCTAATAATTGAAAATTAATTTATCCTTTACACGTAGGGGTGACTATTTGCGCTTCTTCTACCCTTACTTCTATTTGACTAGCAGGGAAGTTGTTCAGATGTTTACAGTAAGAACACTGTGAAAACTGTTCCAGCCAATGCAGCTGTTTCATGCTAGTTGACTGTTACACCACTTTGTTTACTTGTTTGTAGTGGAAACTTTAAAAGCAAGGGACTCCCAAAGGGAGTATCTTAATGACTTCATGGGCCCTTTGCTTCTTTGATGCCGAGAGGAAGATTTCAGAGGTTTCTGAAAATAAATTAATAAATCAATTCTCCGTCCTGAGTCTGAGCTCATGATACTGCCTTCCAACATTAAAACTGGAAGGCAAATAATCTAGAAAGACACAAAGCCAGCAGCTTTTACATTACTCCTACCTTCAATCTCAAGGTGTAGAGACCATTAAGTTGTTAAAGGTCAACTGTACATTCAAGCGCCAGAGTCTTTGTGGTTGTAAATCACCACGGGGACACTAGAGTCAATTTGACCTGAGCTTGAGGAATGCATTAAAGTTTGGAGGCTTAATTTTCCCCTTCTGATGTCCTCAAGTAAAGCTAAATTAGTTTCCCAGTTCTCATCTGTAGTGCAAACCAAAGTAGAAGAGTGGATCAATGGCAGTAATCTTTACACATTTTCACTACTGTTCCCCTGAAGCAGAGAGAAACACTGAAGGTCTGTCTAGTAGAAGAGCTTCTCCTGGCATGCCTCACATCCCCATGGTGCTTATGCAGTCTTAAGCATATGTAGGCCAAACCAGTTTTCCTTATGAAAAGTTTCCCCACGGAGTTTTCTATTCATTATTTTCCCCCTTAACTTCAGGGTGGGTTCTGCACTGAGAAAGAAGCTGGGATGTTTCTAATTTTGTAATGTGCATGTAGAAAACTGTTGATTTAAGCTTTCATAATTTTAAAATACTGCATCAATTGTCTTCAAACTGAGATTCTTTTAAGGCTTACTGAAGAGTAACAAAGAAGCACAGTTTGAAGTTTCTAATTTCAGGAACTTTTGTTAGCAGAGTTCTAGTTAGTACATGTGGAAAATGTATTTTTATTACGCTTGCATAGCTCTGGATACGTTGAACAAATTTTCTGTAAAATTTAAAATAATAATAACTCTAGCCTAGGAATATTTTAAACAAAAAAAAAAAAATCATTTCCAAGAAGGAGTTGCAAACGGAGCGGTAGCACCAAAGTAGGCATGCTACATTAATTAAATGGATCATTATTGATAATTATGCATGTCCTTGTTAAAAGTAATAAATTATAGGCAGTGGCTACCAGCCTATAAAGTAGTTTAGGGACTGGTAAATAATAGTCTTTGCATCTTATCTGAAACTTTGTATAGCAAAACAGCTAGAAATATAACTATTCCAGATGAGTGAAGAATATAGAAATTAGTGACATTGTTTGCTTGGAGATTCTCAGTCCTCAGTGGTCAAGGTTAGAATGGGAAAAAAATCCTCAGCATCCCACTTGCCAGCAGCAAATCATTAGAAGCAGGAGTCTATGACCAGTAAGAGAAAATAGATATAATTAAGACTTTTTTATAGTGGATGGAGGCTTCAGCTTGGAGGCCATGAACCTGAATTGTTTGAAAAATCTGTTCCTGTAGACAGACATGTTCACTTTCATTTACTTCCAAGCTACTTTGAGCTCTGCAAGACACTTGGAAGGGAAGCAGAAGTTGGCCAGAAGCTCTCTTGCTTTCAGCCCTCTGAACAGGCTGGTGAAGAACATGTCAGAGAGATGCAAAATTCCTGGTCAGACACAGACCAACGTGAAAGAATCAGACAAAAATGATGCTGTGTCAGAAATATTTGCCATAAAAAATAAATCATTTATGGTGAATCTGCTGAAGGCTTTTACAACTAAAATCACAGAGCAAAGATGGAAAAGGGGCAGGTTAATACAGGAGGCACTGGGGGGAGAGAGATAGAACTAAGCTAATTTCAGTGAGATGTAAATAAAGCTATCACAGCCTGACATGAATTGCTGCAAAGCAGCCAGCAAGTATCAATTCTCACTCCCTTCAGACCGGTGACAATGAAAGCCATGGCCTGTAGCCACAATGCTTCTTCTGTATCAACTACACTTACAGATGTCTTCTAAACCTTCATGACTTATTTCCAGTCTTTTCCTAACTTAAAAATGAGCAACAAGTCTTGCCTTTGTTAATTTCCACTTATCACACTTCCACGAGAGGGAAAGCTACAGCGGACATCTCTGCATTTGTTATGGTAGCAAGTTTGAATCCCTGTTCTAGACAAAGCCAGGTTCAGCTGAACTCCATCAGTCATGTTTTCTCAGAATTGATGGTCTATGGCAACTGTGCAGTAGTCCATGGGATACATTTTCTAAATGCTAGCATAAAAATTTGGATTTTCACACAATATTTGAATTATTTTATATATTTTCTTGTTTCTCAGAAACAGTCTCAAAGAGCCTTGAGCCTATACTCTATAAGCCACAGTCTGTCTTTCAAAAATAGCAGCTGAGTAGCGGCACAGGAGAAAGTGTTTTTTTTCTGTCCTAAGTTCCGGATACTTGGTTCCAAAGTAAAGTTGCAGCCAAGGCTTCAGTTCAACATATAGTTTAAGTAAGAATGTGATTTCAGCCAGGTAGTTGGCTGAAACAGGACCAAAGTAAGCAATCAAAGTTTGTGCCATGAACATGAGTGATGCTCTAGGTATGGAAATAACTCTCCAGTCAGCCGTGCAGCATTTTGTCCTGGTTAAAATTCTGAACAACACCGAGGAGTGAAGGAAATGCCTTCTACATTAGAACACGATCTGTCACGAAACATACCCTTTTGCTAAACAATGTAAGTTAAGGATAGAAAGGATGTATATGCCTATGCTGCCTATTCTTCTGCCTGCTTAAGATACTTTGCGTATCTACGATACCGTCCCAATGGTTTTAATCAGATATAAAACACTGTTATTGATACATGCAAATGGTACTACAGCTAGGGAGCTACTCCTCTGAGAAGGTGGGTGCACAACTTACAGAAGAAAACCTCCTTGTAGAAAAAGAAGAGCAAATTTTGTTACCGGAGTATGGAGACAGTTCTTCACTGCAATATGAGTTATGGCTGGAGGGTTCAGATGAGCTCTGATGCAGCAGGTGTCACACAGAATACACAGCCTGACCAGCACCGCATAAGTTGTTTTTTAGAAATTTGAGGGAGGCAAAGACCATCCATTTTCTGAAGTAGGCACGATCCCTCTGATCCCCAGAGTCCTGGTTCCTGAGTATTCACCTGGCTGAATGCACACTGGGATGAGTCCTGGGTGCATGCCATTGCTTCAGGTTTCCTGCTGTTCTTGGGGAAGAAAAAGAGGTGCACAGACAGGGAAGCCCAAGGGAATCTGAACAGCCTCCTAGAACATTTTCTCTGTTCAAATCTTCTACCACTGTTAGACATATGCCAGAAAAAAACCTCTGTGAATCTATCAATTTGTGGATGCCCCATCCCTGGAGGTGTTCAAGGCCAGGCTGGATGGGGCTCGGAGCAACCTTCTCTAGTGGGAGGTGTCCCTGCCCATGGCAGGGGGTTTGGAATGAGATGATCTTTAAAATCCTTTCCAACCCAACCATTCTATCACCATTTAACTGTTTTTATCTTCTAGCTTATAACTTTAAGATTTTGGAGGTGGAGGCAGGTTATGGATATAGACAGATCACAGAAGCAAATGTAACACTAAAGACAAAATGTGAGCTCTGAACCTTTGTGGACTTTCACTCTGTTGGCCCACATAACACAAAACTGAGGTTTTCACACACAGACATGCACACATTCATTTCATCTTCAGTTGTATTCCTTGAATTTTTATGTGCTCATAAATAAGAACAAAAAAAAATACCCACCAAGTGTTTACATAAAAAGTCTATTTCCAATTATTTACTGTTTTATAATTCTGGCAGAGCTACTGCAAACATTGCCCTTGAAAGACTCTGAATCTTGCTCTACTTTCAAGTTTTTTGGGGTTGTGATGGGTTTTTTTTTTTGTGTGTGTTTAAATCAGCTAAGGCTCTTCCATCAAATCCAGAAAAAGAACAGAAAAAAAACTAACAATTTAGTTATGCACTAATAATGTTAGCTTTATTCCAATTATCTTTTTCTGAGGACCTATAGGAGATGAGGTATCTTTGTTTAACCAAATGCCATTTGGATTTTCATGCATTAACTCACCCTCAAGGTCATTTGGAAACTGATCTCACGCAAGCCCTGACATTCGGTCATTTGAATAATATCCTCACACCACTATATCTCTTATACTGCCATTGTGTTTTTACCATCCGACACTTAGAATTGCCACCTATAGTCACACTAATAAAAATAAGCATTTATCAATGGCAAGAACAAGAACCAGAAGGACTTCCAGTGAAACCCTTGCTGTGGTTCAGAAGACTCGGCACAGCAATGGACCCTGCTGCTGGAAAGCTGGAGAACCAAGCCAGAAAATGCAGGTATTTGTTGCTGTATATTCTGATAAATTTTGCATCTCAAAGAAATGCACTGGCTCTGCTCTCTTTTATCTCCCCAACTCCTGCTGACCCAATGGGCACCCTGGGAGCAAGGCAGAGCTTGGTGAACAGCAGGAAAGAAACTGTTGTCTCTAGAACTGCTAGCTTTAAAAGGAATATAACTGACTGAGGAACTAAGCTGGGAGAGAAAAGAAACAGCAACCTTTATCTGACTTTCCTCAGGGTTATTCTCCCTGGTTGCAAGAGGAAGGAAAAATAAAAATCACCTAATGAAAAATAAAAATCACCTAATGAAACAAGCAGAAGTTTCAACTTCAGATCACCCCACAAATTAAGTTAAAATTAGTATTTTCAGACACTAATCCCTACTTTTTATAAAACACTATTAAACTGGCAGCACATCCACCACTAACCTTTCCTGTCATTGAGACAATTTATCTGCTCAAATGGGAGTATGAAAGGGATAAAGGAGAATGTGGGAGTCGGCGGCAGCTGGAATGCAGATGTGTATATGCAACTATTGTTTTCTTTGCTCCCAGTTTGCTGCAGCTGTGGAAATCGAGCTCAACGGTTCCAACTTTATCACTGAATGTTATTCATTTGGAAAAAAGAAGGGAGAAAAATGTGATTGCATAATCAGTGCTCTCGGTTTCATTTCTACATGTAAGTGACACGAAAAGAAAACAATTTTGCTAAATTCTTTGCATGCCAACCACAAATCCAGACATTGCCACCACATTCTGGGCTCTCAGCAAAACCAGATCCCATCGGATATTACACCTAATCAACATGTTACAAGGAAAAGAAATGCAGTGCTAGGAGTTCAATATACTCGAGCTACACTGAAAGAAGAGAAATTCACATAAACAGACCATCCCAGCATATTTCTCTGAAGTTACGGCAAGAGAAGGGCAAAAGACTGCCAATTCATTAATAAGGGATGAATTTTTTAGTCCCAGAAAAACCTCAGAAAGTCTCAGAAAAGTCTTGGAAAACCAGAAGAAAATGTGATAAACGGAGTCTAAAAGCCATAAATTGGCACACAGAAGAATTTCCCCCTGGGTACTTCAAAAAGTGGTCTGCAGACCCTGTTGCAAGCACTGCATGAGGTAGGAGGAAAACCAGCATATCAGAACAGGGATATGACCCAGACCAGTTTGTAAAAGCTTTTTATCTTGTGCTACAGCACATAACCCCTGAGCAGTGGGTAAGAGTGGCCTTTGTTTTAACCTGTGTATTCACTGCTATGCCATCTCAGATACTATTCATATCCTGGACTAGTCATTCTTACAATAGGGTAAATGTCAACATGTCTCATTGAAGCATTCTGCCCCAAAGACTACATTAACTGGTAATAACAGGGGTATTTTTACATCACCAGGAAAAAATCACCAACTTGCCACTAACATGTGTGAAATTTTTCAACTAAAATTCTCAAGGCTGAAGCTCACAGTTCCGTGACTGTTTAGGAAAATTAGTTCATCTTTCTATAAGAAGAATTTATTCAGTGAACGCACCTAAGGGATGTGAAAGATACTAATTTTATGGTTGGCTTTCATAAGACATCTTTCATAGAAATTACATACTTGATAGCGGTCCTTAAGGTAGCAGCCAAACAGTTATTTTCTTACCTTGCACTTTAATTAAAGCACCCATTTTGACCACATAGTACTATTTCTGCATTAATATTGTCCTTATGTATAATTCATATATCCAGTACTTAAAGTCTCTATCATTCTAAATGCTGTAAAATGACCTTGAATTGACAGCAAGGATGACGGAGGACAAAATGAGAAGCTGTAAAATGTAGGTTAACTACCACCATATCATGGTTTTTTTTACGATATAATGTGAGAGAGATAACTGCTTTATAATTTAAGAATATTAGGACATTGAAAAAAATCAGGATTATTTGGAGCTTTGGAGACATCTCAAGTGTTTTAGAATCCTTTGCACAACATCCAAACTTTGTGAAAGCTATAATTTTCTATTAACCATCAAACAACTACATAAACATACCATTTCCGAGCATGACATTGGAGAATGTCACAGTTTCATTGCTTTATTGAGCTTAAGGATATCATAGGCCATTAAGTTTCTTCTGAAAATTTAGATTAGTCTTTAAGACTCTAATTTAAAATTAGAGAAAAATTATTATTGAGAGTATGCTAATCAACTGTTAATGGCCACCGTCACTCTTTGGTATTTATAATATTCCTATTAGCCTGCTCTGTGATATGTCACTAGCTCAACTGTCTCAAAGCACCTATTACAGGAAAGAGAGAACAGATCTAGCCCCCTTAACCCACTCAAATAGAAGGACTCCATCAATTTCAACTGAATACTCTTTTAGATAAATTTTTGCTTGGTGTCATCATCAAAATGAGTCCATGAATCAGCGCATGGAACCCCTTTTCTAGCATAGAGATTCATTGTGAATGCTGATTAATCAAGAAAAAATCTCGGATGATTATTTCTGTTTCATCTCAACTTTGCTATTCTATTTGTTCTGCTTAATGTGGTCTATCTTATAACATTATTGTAAAATGTACATTTGCATCAAAAAGAAATTATTATCTCTGCCTTCATCTCCCATATCTCACACAGTGATGCAACACAGCAGGATATCCACCTAGAGCAAGGTGACATAGCTGAGTGTGGATGTTGAAGCTTAATTACACTTTTCTAGACACTTGTGATTGATATTGCTGACACACCAGTTGCATATTACATGATAAACGTTTCTTCAAAACTGAAAAAGTGAGAGTGTGCAATCCACTTAACCCACTTAAGCAACGTACCTTTAGGTTTTCCATGACTGCAACACCCACCCTGAGACATCCGATTGAAGATCTTTAACAGCAGCATTCTTGTCAGCAACTTAAAGATGCCCCTTGCTGCTGACTCTATAGGTATCCTGGGACAGACAGAAGCCAGAAATCTAGCAGAGCTTCTACAACTTGAAGTAATTCTCCATGAGAATCCCTGACAATTTGAAGAGCAGCTTCACTTGGACTGACGAAAAAAATGCCTTTTGACTTATCCACAACACAGATAGTTTTCTGGGCTGATGTTTACTGGAAACAGCAGTAGCACTGAATCATTAGCAAAAGGAATAACCTTGACTTGAAAGAGAAGGCTGGGAGCCAAGAGACGTGTTTTCTTCTGGGTCCTGCATAGTTTTAAGCCTGAGTGTTGCATCTGACCTCTAATTCTTTCGTCCTTCTGACACTTTCATATTCATTTCTTAAGGATTTTGTGTTTCTCATCCCTTTAAGCAGGTCTGGCACTGTGTCTGTTGTACAACACAGATAACACTCAAAACGGGCTTTTTAGTCTTCTGATAAAACACACTGGCAGGATGCAATAGAGCCTCGCTCTGTTGCTAAGACCAGTTTGTAACTGGATTTGTTAAAACAACACTTACAAGCATCTACTTATTTACCACGATTACCGGCTGTTATGTACCAATTCTGTCACCTATTACTGGCTAAGGGGCTACATCCTGCTTCCTCATTAACTTTAGATTTTTGCTAGTGCTACTGGATTTTCTTTCTTATTTCCCTATTCTCTTGAGAAATATTGTATTAAAATCCATTTTCCAGAACTGACCACAACATGCAAGGCCATCTTTGCTCAAAAAACGGCTGGCGTTGAAAGCGCTGCATGCAGCTCCCAAAGAGATAACAGAGTAAGGTGAAGTACTTTATTAACCTGGGCCCCAGATGAAAGGTTCTTGATTGACAACGTGGGGAAATGAAACATCTTTGTTTATTCACAGGGGAGATTCAACATGGAAATGAAATGCTTTCGCTGCCATTCCCTGTGTGGATGTGGGTGTGCTTTTGTAGCAAAGGAAGGGAGGAGTGGGCAGCAGTGTTTCAGGGCTGTCAGTCATCTGTGCGACAACTTTTAACTAACACATCAGGGATATTACATATTGTATAATGTGGTATAAAAAGGGAAATAAAACCTCTCTATTCAAGGCACGATGTCTTTCTTTAGGGATTTTAAAATTTCTGTAATACAATAAAAGCACAGAGACAAACTGAACTTTTTTCCCAGATATTCTGAAATGATGTGGTCACCAGTTTCTTTCCCCGTATGCTGAAAGACAAAAGGACCAAAGTAGCTTTGGCAGGGTACAGTGCCCAGCTCATTGCAACCCTTCCCTTCTAACAGGAGCAAATACTGAAATGCCCTGAGATCCAGCTCCCACAGCTGCCCCGATGCTGCAAGAGCAAAGCCAGGAGCTTGGTGCTTCCTAGGGCTGTTTGCTCCTTCCCTACCCAAGGAATGCGAGTCACTATTTCTGCGCCCTGTCCAAAGCAGGCAAAGGCTAGGAAGAAAGCAAAACTGCTATGTGGGAGTTGGAAAGCTCTCTGTTTTAGTAACTTAGTAATTGATGTCAGCCCCCACGCTTGGTGGTCATACAATGGCAGGGCACAGGGCACTAGAAACTGCCTCCCACCATCCTCCTACACTTGCCCCTTTGCTTTAGGGACGGAAGAAGAGAAGAAACTCAAGTTAATAAGGGACAGAGGTTAATGGCACATCTGTTTCTAGACCTTCCTGCAACTGAATAATGAAGTGATTTGGATAAATGCTTCTTTACTTCCCTCTTAAATCCAGCTTAGCAAAACAAGTAGTGCTATCTTGGATGTCACCGCTGCGCTCTCTAATCCTTTCTCACGATGGGTCATTTCTCATTTATACTGTCCCGAGTGTCCCAAACCCTAACAGAAACTGAGTGCAATAGGCCTAGAAATAAAACAGGGTATAAGACAGGGGGTGAATGGAAACAGGTGCCTAATCATTGCTAGTCCAACAAAAATCTAGAAACCACGTCTCTTACATGTACAGCAATTATGTCTAAAACCAGTCAAAGCCTACATAAAATATTTGCTATAAAATGCAATATATACACAAAACTGTGCCTTATTTAAGATGTTAGTAGGTGATTTTGATCCCAGAAAAAACACAAGAATGACTCATATAATGCAGTGAGCTATATAAGCACAACTGAGGTGTAAAACAGACTCACACAAATTTTTGGCGATATGCATTCAATATATTAAACAATTAAATCCTAGTACATTCATGGAACCTGTGCATCAGTGCCATCACTCCTGTATGCCTGCTTTCTGCAGGGCTTTTTCCCCTGTACCTGAAAGCATTTGTTTAATAGAGCAGTATTAGCATCGCATACCCTATCATAAGTGATTTAAGGGCAAACATTCTCTTGAAAATGTAAATCACTCATATTAAGGTAGGAGGTATACCATTACTATTCTATAAGTATAATATTATGTACTGTAAAAAAATTTGAAGGCAAAGCATAACTTGGCAGAGTTGGACAGGATTATTGGCCTGATACAGACATCAAAGCCAAGGAAGACATTTTCACCGACTTCACAGAGCCCTTATTCAGATCTTTTAATTTTAGTACTTTGGACCAAGCTGCCCTTTCCACACTTTAATGCTCTCAAACGGGTTACGACCAAATGAACACTTGATAATAACCTATTCTGTACCACAATCAAACCAAAAGATGCTTATACATTTATATTTCTCTCGTGCAGCAATATGTTGTTCTTACTCTTGAGTTCAGTACATCCCATACGTATATTATACAGAGTGAGCATAAATTATGCTGTTGTGTTACTAATTGATTGCATATATTGTCATAGCCCATGAATTTCCATCACTAATGTCAACAGTTGAAAGACAAAAATCAGCATAATATTGTAAGTTAAAAACAATTAAGAAAAACTGCAGCAATTCAAATTGTGATCTTTTAGAATATGAAACATTTGCTTTTTCCAAGATTTCTTTTGGAGCCATGAGAAATAAAACTGTTTTTAAAAAGGGAATTAAAAAGAAAAGCAGTGAATGCTGGAGGAATATTAGATTTAACAACTAATAAAGAAAGGGAAACACATTCAGTGTTTATCAAAGTGCTTGTTGCATTAGATAGCTATAGAGCTCTGACTTGTGAAGATCCCTTTGTAGGGGCAAACCTTTCACAATAGCTTAAATTCCTTGAAGACGGAAGACCTTTCTTGAATGAGACAGGTTTAAACAACTTCCTGCTCTTGAACTAATGCTTAAGTGCTCTTCCAGTCGTTGCAACATCACAAGAATTTTTTGAAACCAATCTGGAAATGTTTTTACAGCTAAAGACACAAATAGGTCCCTAACAGGACTCCCAAAAGCATGTCCCTAAATCTGCATTCAAATCAGACCACTGATTCCCACTCTGCATTATTACTCTTCCTTTAAAAAAAAAATTGGCCCTTCAAGACTTTTCTGTAACCCTTGCACTCCACCCAGAGCAACTGAATTTGTTAAGGTGGGTACAAACTTAAGTACGTTTGTGTGTGCACGGGGAGGTCTAGTATGACATTTGGGTTCTTGGGGTAGCATGACAGTTTTTTGTTTTATTTTTTTTTACCAGGACAAAATATGTACACAGTCCAAAATGCATATTCTGCCAAAGGAGATCAGTACACTGTTCTCTATGTTGATTTGTAATCCTCTTGACCCAGTAGAACTGTATGTTGTTTAAACGAATATCTTAATGACATAGTTGTCTCTCACCCTCCCCCCGCTCCTTTTTTTTATTATTATTTCATTTTGTAAAAGGAACAGACATATCCCTTTTAAAAGACATACTGTTTTCTCAGAGGTTCCAAACCAAAATTCTCATCATCAAAGAAAAGCAAATCCTACATGTGTTCTTCAACCTTAGGGCTTTTCAACCCTTCAACCAAGCTTTTGCTGGTAAAGACAACAGTAAGGCCATAACCCATCACACCTTCTCAAGCGCAAAATGAGAAGACAAAATATTGCTTTCCTCTTCAGGAGCCAGAAGAGTTAAAGGAGGAGAAAATTGGCATGACTGAATGCAGGCACAGTAATTTGCTGACATTGTATAGTATTGTCTGCATTACAACTGTGTAATGCCACAGAGAGCTGATGAGTTGTGACAATACCACAGAGCTATCTTCATTTGGGAGAACATGAAACTGCTGAATATCAGAACATCACATTGTTCAGTTTTGTCTGTACGAGACTGTTCTGTTCACTTAACAAATCTGTCTTAGTGTAGTTCCAACGGGTCACATAGGAGGGAAGCAGCCCAGAAGAAGCTGTAAACCCTTCGGGGAGCCTGTCAGCTAAGGCAGTAACAAAATTCTTACCTATATTTTCCTATTAGTAATAATATATAATTAATTTACACAGCTTTCCCTTTTTAAGTCTCAAAGCGTCCCACAAAACAGATAAATCAACATCCCTATGATGCTTTCCCTGTCTTGCACTCCAAGACAGGGAAAAGCGAAGCATCTCACAGAAGTAATGCACCAAAGAAGCAGCACCAAAGGCATAACTGCAGAAAGAGCCCTGGGCTTCCACAACAGCTTAAGTCCATGACTTGGGTCAGTGTCCCAGAGATGGAAAACAAGAGAGCTCTTGAAAAGGCAGCCTCACGCAAGGAAAGGTTAGAAAAGCAAGAACTTGGACGTATGATGCTCTCTGATTTTCAGTTACAAACTACGTCAGGTTTGTCTCTTGATGATTTTTCTCTACAGATTTTTATCCACCTACATTAACCAAACCTGAAACTTCCTGTACTGTGTTTCCTTACTAAGTGCAACTTGAGCTTCATAAGTCACTGCCAACTTTGCAAATACCGTCTCAGTGCAATGGACTTATAAAGGATCAATTAACCAGGTTTCTCACAAGAGTGGGTGCACACTATAAAAGACATTTTCAACCTGTTCTGCAAATGTATCTGTGCAACTTAACCACGCTGTCTAAACGCACCAGTTCTTCACTAGCTGTCCCAGTTGACTTGTTCAATATTCAGCACATAATATATTTTGAATGCAAGTAATATGCCTGCATGACTATAAAATTCCTCAACAGTTTGTTTTATGCCCAGCTTTTCCCAAGCAGCGTGCTATAAATTGCAGGACTGCCTTCTTAGCTTTTATTTGTGTTAAAATCAAACATCTGCTTTTCAAAACCAAGCTCACATATGCATGTTCCAAATCAAAACACGAGAGAGGTGGCTAAAGAGTCAGCAGGAACAGAACGGGATAGCAGCAAAAGATCTGTAAAGCCCTAGCTCACATTCCTTGGCAAGCGAAGAGTCTGGGCTAAACATACATTTTGGCTCTGACTTGGGAAAATGAAGTTTCTTGTGTCTTTCTGATAGAATCTATTTCACTGAGAGGAAAGCAGTGCTGACGGTCATTTGGGGAAACTGCATCAATCTCTCCCAGTAAGAATGGCAACTGCTGCCCCATATCAGGAAGAAACAAGATGAAAAAAAAAGAAGAGAAAAATGAAAAATCCACAGAAATTACATTAGAATCAGAGTAGAACTCAGTGATTTCATTAGGGTTTGATCCAGTTATTAGTTCAGTTTGTAAAAGTATAGTAAACTTTCCAACTTTCAGTAAATAATATTTTAGACATAAAGCCAGCAGTAGGTATAGTTACATAAACGTATTATTTGAAAAAGAAATAGCTACTTATCTAAAATCAAAAGAAATTTGAAAAAACATCTAATCTAGACAGAATGATATGTAATAACAGTGGAACGGACACCATGAGCTAGCTATCAGACAACATAATTACTTCTCAGGATTTTAATGCTTGGAAGTTAAGATTTCTTTTTTGTTCTGGGGGACTGGGAGGGGATT
>VZRU01002882.1:862970-889380 GCA_013398155.1 Pedionomus torquatus | reverse complement strand
CGGGGAGGGGATTTGGGTTTTTTTTTTTTTTTTTTTTTGGAATGTCATCTGAGTTTAAATCATCCACTAAATTTTCTGATGTTGCTTCCCTCCTGCCCCTTTTTCATTTGCAGATGGCTTTATTATGCAGGAAAGGAATAATAATCTTGTGGCAAACTAGTATTCTGAACTTGATCCCAAATGAGCATAACTTGGAAATGATGCATCAGCTTAGGAACAACAGAATACCAAAGAACCAAATTATAGTAGTTGGAAATGGTGTACAGCCTGGGACAGTTGCAGAAAAGCCATGGCTGGACACATTTTCTCTTGAAATATCTAAGTTAGACTCAGTTGTGGGATGTGAAAGAGTGTTTTATGCTGGCTCTTCAGTTTTTTGGTATGTTACATAAGCTCCCTTTCCCCGTTATTTTCATAACAGTACATAAATATTTTATGAACTATGTGTCTTTGAACTGTGTTTCTCTGACCCATTGACCAATTCTCACTTCTCTCTTTGAAATCCTATTTCATATGCTATGAGAAAGTTATCATCCTTTTCTGTCCAAACAACAACCAACAAAAACCCCACAACAGTAATTCTGTTTGTTGCCAATGCTACACGTCAACTAGAACGACAATAAATTCCCACTTAATATCATGGTTGCGGAGGCAATTGTATTCTGATCTGTTAGAAACAATAAAGCTCAAACAACTTTTTCTATACACCTTAAACTAGCCAATCCCAAAGATATAGTGGAAAAGAGATTAATGTAAAACCTGATTTCCACCAGAAAAATAAAACCATGGCTGTATATGTCTATGTGTCTTATTGCATATCTGAAATTATAGATGACAATGAAACAGAGACTCTTGTGAGGCTATTCCAGGCTAATGCTCAGTGCTTGATAGAGTGCACAAGGTGGTATTATGGAAAAATAAATACCTAACACACTTTATAAAGCACATCAAAGTATCCCAGTCCAATGTAGCTGAATAGGTCTGCAATAATTAAATTTTCTAGAATCTTCAAAACTTTTCCAGTTTTGTGGTTCTCCCTTCCTCTCCCCCCCCCCTTTTTCCCCATCTGTCTTCATTCTCATTCCTGTGGGATGAAGGAAAAAATCCCATGCTTGAAATTACAGTCAATTGCAATTCTGGAATCTAAGCTAGTATGATTGGTTTGGAAAGGAAATATCTACTTTCCTTCTGAGATTACCTGCATTCCCTCTAGGAGATCTGAAATATCTGTTCCAACTCCTTCTGAGTTGAACTCAAAATTAAGATGTTAGATTTACTATGATTTAGAGCACTTGCTTATGAACAAATCTTTTTATTTCATTTGCTCCGGAAAACTCTCTCATCAGTATCTCTTCTGAGTATGTATATATTCTTTGCACCAGCTACATTTAAGGACTTCATGTGCTGAAATAAAAGCCTTGCTGGGTCACTGGGACCAAACTAATATGAGCTTCACAGATTCACGTATAAGAAGTTCTGACTTTTGCCTTCAGCTCTGGTTTCTACGGCTTTGTTCTGCATGAATGGGACAGCTTTCCCTGAGTTCACCTATTTAGCTCTCTGCAGAACTTCAGGAGTTTGGTGCACCTTCTACAGGTTTCCCACAATTCAAAGAGCCTGTCACTACACAGTCAGTATGGACACACACATTGCTGTCTCTTCTCCACTGAGTGATAGGCTTATTCAACACACTAAAAGCAGTTTTGAAAAGTCAGAGTAATTAAATCTGGTCAACTTTCTGTTGAAATAATATTCTCATCCAAAAGAATACATTAGGAACCCAACCTCTTAGCAGAAAAAAATACTACCAAAGGTTTAAAATAGACAATGTCTCAGAAGAGACAGATACATCAGCCTTTCTCATTAGCACTTTGGCCTGAGATCAGAAGAAGCCCACATCTCTACCAGTTGCTCTCTTTAACATGTTCACTGAACAGGGTCTCAGCATACACTGCAGGCGAGAGCTCTGCAGACAGTCTCCAAGTCAGAGAACAGTGAAGCAACCTTAAAGAAGAAAGGAAGAGACTCCTTTTTTCTGACAGCTACAGGACTTACAAGGGATATTGGACAGATAAGGTCGAGCCTTGGCATTCAGGTTCCTGATTCCGATCCCAGTCTCAAAATCATGTTCTTTAACTTAATTAGAAATTAAGAGTTTGTTATGTCTTTTGCAGGGCATTTTTTTCTTCTTTTTAAAAGAACCCAACCACCTCATTGCAGGGAGGTTGACACTAGATGATCTTTAAAGTCTCTTCCAACCTAAACCATTCTATGATTCTATAAAAGCCTACCACCACCTGAAACTCTTGTTTTCCTTTTGGTCTCATGCATCAGTACAAGGTGGGACACTTTTCAAATCTCAGAAGAAGAAAAATTCAGAAAAATATCCCTAGCTCTAACTACCACAGAAGGACATAAGCAGAAATGGTAAATAAGGAGTTCGATTGAGGCAGGCACAGATTAGATATTTACACAACCTCTAATATAGTTGCAGACATTCTGCTGGTCAGAAACAGAATCCTGGAGCCAACAAAGTAAAAAGCATTGTATTTTGCTCATCCACCCATTTTTCTTCTGCTTCTCTAGCTGAAAAATTTTTTTTTTCTTTTTGCGATCTTATCTTGGGATGGGAAATAAAAGAGAAAGTTCTCATTGTCTCCTTGAATCTACAATTTCCAATGTGTGTTACTGAGACAGGAAAAAACACAACAGTCTCACAACATGTGACTATTATGGAGCTCTTGATTAGCCTATATATGGAAAAGATAGATTTTAATTAGCTTGCTGAACAAGTGGAATCACCTGAAGCACACTATACCTTTTAATAAAACCCCAAAATGCATATACACTATTTCATGTTCTCACCAGAAAGAATGATTTCTCCCACTCACTCCCTCAGGAATGTGCTTACAAAATTCCCATTCTCCTGACTCAATAACTCCTACTTCAAGATTCTTCGTGATTATGGCCATGTTTTCAGCTGCTTGTTTAAAAAGCATTTGATGGCCATTTATTACCTACAGATAGTTTATTTTTTAGAAAAGAAACTGAAAAAAATTAAACACTGGGCCATTCTAAGGAAAATTGGCAGCTAAAAAAGCAAATATTGATTCAGGAAAAGTGGAATTTCTCTACTGATTTGTCTCAAATTTCCCTTGAGATGTAGGATGAAGTACATAGGAGCCCGGCTTATTATTAAATAGCAGCATCCTCTTGAGATCTTATTCTCTTTACCCTCTCTCAGAGGTTGCCCACCCCAGTGCAAATTTGCCTTGGTCCTAAGAGAAACCTACCTCCAAAGATAGTTTGAGCTAATACCAACCTGGCAAAGCCAAAACTGCATTCATTTTTGCTCCCTCTGGCACCTGGGGATGCATTTGGAAAGGGGACAGATTTGAGCAAGGTGAAAGTATCAGTACATTAAGCTACATTGAAACCAAAATGAATTTGCCCCTCGTAGCTCGTCACTTCAACAAACCAGAATAATAATTCAGTTTCCTCCTCTCACAGAGGTCTGCAAAGCCAACCTCACTCATGTTGCTAAAGCTGTGCAAAATCCTTTGACAGAAGCAGCTATGAATGGCCAAAGCTTTAACACCAAAGTAGCTGCAGTTTCCATGGTTCAGTGACTTTCTCAGACGTCTGTGATGACAATTACAGATACTGGATTTCTTGTCCTTTATCCCTCTGAAAACAGCTTTCAAAAATTCCTAGCACAAATCCAGGGTGGGTGGGTTACAATGAAGGACAGAAGGAGGAGGACATCAGACCCATCTTATCCTATTTTGTCCCTTTTGCCATTTACCCCCCATCACCACCCATCACACCTACTGGTGCTCCTGGGGCTCTCTTGCCCTGCACAATCCCAAGCAGCATGGGGACGGCAGCACCTTCTCCCTCCTAGAAAAAGGGTGGCTCTTGGCTTAACCCCAGGTTGTCCTCTTGCTGCGCCAGCTCTTGCATTATCATCCACCTACACAAACTAAGACATGGCTTCTTTCCTTCCTCACTTCCTTAAATGACGAAATGATGAAGTGCAAATTTAGAAGAAAGTGGTATCAGCAAACACACAGCCTGTGAAGATTTGGTTTTGGGATTTTTATTTTTTTTTCTTCTTTTTCAAAGACTAATGACTGTGTGCCATACATAGTAAATAGGTTAAATCATCTATTTCAGTGACAGGAAGCAATCTGTTCTCTCCTTGTCATGTTTTCTGCCATGTCAATCTCCAGTTGTACCAGGGGAACTCAGAACACCCAGTTTCTTCATCACGATCCTCATTCCCAACAGGCAACAGAAAACCAGAGGGGACATACAGTTAAGCTGCATTCAGTTTTGAGTGTATGTATGCATTTCTCTGGTTTTTGTATATTACCTGTCTTCATGTGCCAACCACTCATGTAAAATAAATCTAAATAAGCCCAGACAATCCATTAACTAAACAACTAATTCAAGAAAATCCACATTGTTATTTCTAAATGCTATATCAAATTACAGCTTTAAGGGAATGACATTCTATATTCAATACGTTATTTCTATTTCAATAAAGAATATATTTTTCATTAAACAGGGAATGACATTTCGTGCTTAACAATTGTTTCTATTTTAATAAGAAATAACATTTTCTCTGTGGCAAAATTGCATGTGTGTATTAAATAAAATCTTGTACATAACAGCGTCACTGGGTCTTAAATTTAAGTTCACGTAGTGAACACAACACAGATACATTAATGTAAAAATACACTATTGGAAAAAGGATGCTTCCGAAATGCACATCAAGTACTCTGAGAGTGCAGTCATTTACAACTAAGAAAATTGGTAAATCATGTAATCAGGACTTCACCTCTGGAAATGGATGAGGTTCTATCTCTGGCTAAGGCCATTTGCTTGGTTTCCTGTGTGTGCCACGCAAGAGACAGACGCACATATCCGACATTATCACCATGCTGCACCGTATCTCGGGCTCTTGATCAATTTTCTAATGCTGCCCTGAGAAGCAGCAGATGAAGAGTCGTGATGAGCGTAGGAAATGCGAATATCTCCTATATGGTTGTATATCACCTCTTTTCCCCCCCCTTTCCTCTGGCATGGACAGGACATTGCCATAACAAGAGGTGGTGTGGGCTGAACATGCTGGGTTCCTGGCCCCCGAGGCTGACTGAGCATCACTTGCTCGATAGGATGGGAATGTAGGGGAAAATATGGGCCACACTTTCCCATGTGAGTTACACGCTCAGCGTGACCCACACACCCAGCAAAGGGATGGCGGATGAAGTACAGTCATTGGCTGCCTTTGGCAAAAAGAATGAAATAAAAACCAGCACCCAAATTTAAAAAAAAAAAAAAAAAATACATTTTCAGACTGCAAGAAGCACTAAAATAAGTCTTTGCTTATATGGATTTATATTTATAGTAAACTTTTCTAGAGTTCATTTCTATGCCATCTCTTTCCTTTGCTGGGGTTTCCTAATAGAAATGACTGAAATGTATTGAAGTCTGCGGTGTTTGGGCCATTAGCATAAAATATTTTAGTATACTTTTAAAGGATACAAAGTTAAATTTATGCTCTGCCTCTAGTTAATTTAGACTGAGAATTTGAATACTTTCCAATATGAAGTCACTAACTGGTCTGCACTGGACCACTGTAAACCTGGAGTATTTCCATTCATGTCAATGCAATTGATGTGAAGTTATTAATTGTGAAGGGCAGCAGATTTTGATGCATTGGAGGTTTTGGGGTGAGACAAATCGACTGCAATTAAAGCACGGTTGTTAGAGCCCAAACTGCTGAAAGGCTTCTTTGAAAAGAAAACTGTTTATGCAGGAAAATATTTTTAGCTTGGATCAGTGAACTATAGACAGACACAGTTTCTGTACGGCATTAGCAGCTGATAAGCCTAGAGCAGATGGCAGAGGGGAAATATTTTAATTCCATTCCTGCCTGGCCAGTGTTGTACCAGCACCAACTGTTTCAGACACTTTTGCAGTGTGGTAATATTTGCAAGTGTTTCCTTCAAAAATGTGCAGAATTTAATTCCAAGTACGCAGGGTTGTTTTGACACAACTTATCAACTGCTACCAAACAGAGAAGATTCAGATCACACTTGTTCCATTCGCTAAATTCAGAATTTCCCACATGCAAGCCAAGGGAATTAGGCTAGACAAGGATGGGGGGTTTTTTTGGACACCATTTTTTTTTTTTTTTTTAAAGCCAACTACTATGGCCATGTACGTTTGTAGAAGAATGGTGGTAGAGAAAATAAAAACTTTTTTATCTCCCTTGCTAATCTTTTTCTAGTTATCAAAACCTTACTTGGCATTCAGTGTTCTGTTATTTTCCCTTTTAAACTGGACAGAGGACAGTTCTTTTAAATTAATTACTTGGAATTATGTACACGATCATTTGGCATAAATAATTTTAAAACTAGAACCCTTCTGCTACCATTTTCATTTGGATGATGATTCCTAATACAGTAGTTGCACTTTACAAAAATTAGGTCAGGCAATACATTAAGAAGGCCAACAGACATCTATTCTACAGACTGTTCTGTCATCACTGCAGGGAAACGCCAGTATTTCTTTATAGAAGTAATGTATTTTTGAGCATGGAAGTTTTTCTCCTAGTAAGACTTTTTAAAAGGCTGGGTACTTCTTTAGCAGCTATTATTTTTAACAGTGAAGGTTTAAAGTCTTTGTCACTCTCTTCTGAAAATTATGAGTAACACTGAATTTTCCTAAACTACATCACTGTGCACAGAATCCAGCCAATTGACAAGAGTGTTTTACTAATGTTAAAGGAAAAAGACAGAAAACCTGCCAACATACAGAAAACAGGAATCCCTGTCTGGGCAACAGACACTGCCCTCTCTAGTAATCCTAATTTAAATGAAGCAACTGAATTTCAGGTTTTTTTGTGATATAATGGTGGTTACAGTCTAGCAAGAGATTATTTTTCCTACCTTCTTCGTCATAGTCCATGCAGAAGAGAAGAAATTCTTATGAGCAATTAAAATTATGCATAGTTTATTCCTGAAACCAAAAGCCTATTTGCTGATAATAAGTGACAATTCCATTTTGCTGGACACCATTCAAAAGAAAATGAAGGCCATGTTTCTAATAAAAATAGGTATCAGCTATAGTAGAGGAAACACCTAGAGCATACTTGATTGGTCATCTCTAATCTTTAAAACCTAATGAAGCCCCAACAGTAATTTACCAAAAATTGGCCTTGCTGTTAAACACCATATGTCTACTTCAAAAGACCTGAAAGCTTCAAATGGTCTTTTTCTTTTTTTTTTTCTTAAAAAGAAAATGCCTTCATATGTCAATGTCTGTTAATTCATGAGATTGGTCTTTCCTCAGAGAAACAAAGTAATGAGAATATTAAAGAGTACAAGTGTCCTTGTATTATCAAATACAGAGCTGTACCTGCACATTAGTTGAGTATGATTTACGGTCACCTTGATCTGCAATACAGACGATTTTTTGTGAAGAA
Source organism: Pedionomus torquatus (assembly GCA_013398155.1). NCBI lineage: Eukaryota > Metazoa > Chordata > Aves > Charadriiformes > Pedionomidae > Pedionomus > Pedionomus torquatus. Next base: position 881,885 of record VZRU01002882.1, on the reverse strand, counting down.
ATATACTCAAGCAAGTTTATCCTGAAGGTCTATGAGCCACAAGGTTTAGCCCCATCCATGGGGAAATTACAACCTGTAAAAGACAAATCCTTCCTTGCTCACTATTGGAAGTACACAGCTGGGATTCAGAGCAGGACAGCCTGGTTTCCTGGCTTGCACCAGCCACGTTCTGCCAGCTTCAGCCCAACAACACGGCTACAGAGAAGGTTCTGTCCACCCACCTTGGTAATCGTTTGCCTCATTTCTTCAGAGAAATACAGAAACAAATTTCGATTGGACAATCGGCCTATTCCTGTCTTCATTTAATGACTGCAGAGGACATACTCCAGCATAGTAGTGCTCTGTAATAGTAACACTCTAGCACAGCAGGATGCATTGACCACGACATGGCTCATTTGACATTGTAATGCCAGAACTGGAGATAATTATTTTGTTTGATGAACTGAAAACACAGAAAAGGAAAAGGAGAAACACCTCAAAACCAAACCAAATGCCTGAGACTCCAAAAGCCCAAGGCTGAAAAATATACTGTGAAATGCCTATATGATTCTGTAACTAATCCTGGAAATATATTTGGCAAATTCAGCTTCAAATTCTAAGATGAAGAATTTGGAATAAATATATTTAAGCTACAGGCTTTTTCATTCTTAAAATACATCCATGAGGAACAAATAAATGCAATTGGGTTAATGACATTTATACCGATTATTTTCATATAGGTTATGAATATATTTTTAAGGTGAAATTTATACATAATACATTTCATTACCCATGCAGGCTGTGAATTTGCACTAGTAGAACTGCTGCATTGCCTTTTGGAGAGAAGAGTTGAAATTCAAAATCAACGTGAATGAGAAGCATAGCCTGAACTAAACAGAAGGCAATTCACTTACAACAACTGCAAAGTAGTGCTTTAGGTAGGAACAATCAACTGCACAAACTTATTTTCTCGCAGGAAGAAAGAAATGTGGAGCTTACTGGTAACCCAACCTGTAGCTGAGTCAGCAGTGACTTGTTACTGTGGAAGAAAAAAAAAGCATCATCTTATTGGGATGTATAAAAGAGATTGGTTAAGTAGAACATATGATGTCTCCTGTTTAAAGTAAGACAGTAAAACAGCCAACAAAGGTTTTTCATGTCTGTCAGAGGAAACGGAATTTGCTTCATATCCAAACATTCAGAGCAGAGAGGGAACACACCTCCAACTTGGCTGTTATCTTCTGGTTTGGGGCAGCTTGAGCGCACTTTGACCTGCTGTGCACCAGAACGTGGGTGTTCTAACAGGAACAAACCCATCAGGATAATCATCTTGTTTTAATTTGGAGATCACAGCTTCACTGGTAAAAATAGTACGAGATCTGTTGTTCTCGTGTGACATTTCCTACCCATCAGCAGGGGAAAAAAGGGTCATATACTCACTGATACACAGATGCTTTGGCCAGATTTTCTGCTGAGGTAAATTCATGCCAGTAAAGGAGTTGATGTACTGCCTTCCAATTACTCAACACTGAAACTATTTAAGAAACCTTGGGATTTAAAACAAAATATCAAGGCAGTACTGGTCATACTTGAACTGGAACATCGTGTCCTGTTCTGTCTGTCATTTCTCATGAAAAATAGACCCAAACGTAAACAGTCCAGAGGATAATGTTAAGCATCATCAGAGGTATATAAACAAAGATCTGTGAGGAAAGATGGAGAGAACTGATTTTACTCAGACAAGAGCAGAGATGTGATAATAGACTTCAGACATATAGGAAATATATTGTCTTTTTGTAGCAAAGTAAGTTCTTCACTTGGGAATTGTTGAAGGACCATAGGCTTAAACTGCAGCAAGAAAGATGGAATGTTGACAATTTAAAAGCTATATAACTGAAATTATAGCTAACTCTGTCTGGGGAAGGTATGGAAATCTTTGCTGAAGGTTTTTAGGAACAAGTTATACCCACGTATTTCAATAATATTTTTGTCACTATTTCCTAAAGTGGGATGGACTAGGTAAGATTTCTTAAACCTCTGTTTTCTAGCGGTATCTCTACGGATACAAAGCAGCAAATGCCAGTTTGTTCTCCCTGTCCCTAACTGGCCAGAAGCAAGCCAGCAAAGTTCAGGAGTCGCAAAGAAAAACATCTGGAGAACACTAGCTGTGTGGAAGCCAGTCAGCCCAGCCAATATTCTGTTAAACAGACCCCCATTTCACCATGCAGCAAAAGCCACGAGATCCACAGAGAACAGCTGAGGAAGCCCAGTCTGAGTGGCACAGCATTTAATTTTGTCTCTGAGCACAAAAACGACAAGTTCCTCCCTGCTGCTGAAACACTGGCAGCGCCTGCGGGAACCAGGTCTAGCCAAGCCAACCACCCTGGAGAGGGGCTGAACCCAGGACGCTGCCGACACCGCTGTCAAAAGAACATCTGCTGTTCCGAAAACACCTTGTTCTCCCACCAGATCGCAAATCCAAGTGTAACAAAACTCCCCCCGCTAAGACAAGTTGGTGGGAGCAGAGAACTGAACTGCACAGCTTGCAGTAAATCAGTGAAGCATTGAATAAAGAAGGGTGAACTTAAAAAAAAGGTGAATAATCTTGCCTATCTATCATATCACATCAGATATCATATCATGTCATATCTAATTAGAAACCCCTGAACTTTTTCCAAGTGCCTTAGGTTTGTTTTCTTTTCAAACATTCTTTGGATTAGCAGAACCTTTATTAAGTTCCTTCTCCCTGGGAGTATCACCTTTTCCAGTTTTAAAATACTATGCTGATAGCAAGCTACAGGGTAAAAATCAAATATTTATTAGAAAATCTCCTTTGGCAGCAGGCTTCTAAACCATTTTAAAATATTTTCAGAATTATGCAAGGAGTATTACCTATGATACTCTTTAAAGTTTATTTACTACTGTGATCAACTGTAACTAATCCAGCCTTAAAATCCTCTGAAAAGATAAAAATAAATGTTCTTACCTTACAGGTACAGAAGTTGCATGCATGCCAATAACTGATTAACACGGACATAAATTCTAACTGTGTCTGAAAGATAGATCAAGCTTGCTATTCAGCCAAAAAATACCTGAAAAATTAGAGAAGGAACTAAAGGACAGGATGATAAGGCCTTTTCTTATGGAGAAGACCTGGTTTGGCTCCCCTTTGCTTGGTGCTGGAGATAGGATAAAGAAGGAAATGAAGGAAATGGATTTAAGTCCGGGCAGTCAAAATGACTGGCCTTAGAAGCAGAGAGAAGGTTCTAAAAGGACAACCTAGTATCCAGGAAAGCCTGGAAGATGTTTGGGAAGCCACAAAGGTTTAAAACTGATTCTGGAACCACCTGAAAAGCTCAAATGTTTTCTGGGGATACTGTGAAAGAGGTCAAAGAGGCACCAGGGGTGGTTCCGATTGGATATCATGAAAAACATTTACACAGAAAGGGTTATTAAAGCATTGGAATGGGCTCAGGGAAGTGGTTGAGGCACCATCCCTGAAGGTATTCAAAAAACAGGTTGACATAGTGCTTAGTGACATGGTTTAGTGAGGGTGATTTGGGTTTTTTTTGTTGTTGTTGTGGTTTTGGTTTTTTTTGTTTGTTTGTTTGTTTGTTTGTTTTTTTTTTTTTAATTACTTTATGAGAATTAGGTTGAGGTCCCTTCCAAATTAGACATTTACATGATTCTGTGATGGGTAGGAAGCATTACACAGAGAATTGGTATTACTATAGTGCTTTTCCCCTAGAAGGACAGTAGATTGCAGAAAGAACTGGCAACTGGGTCAAGTTAATAAATGTTTGAATTTCAGAATGCCTTTTGCTCCAAACCTGTAACAGCAACATCATAAGAAGATTCACTGATGCAGATGTGCAAATTGAAGCTTCAACGAGTTATGATGCAGCCATAAAAGCAATTCAAGAGACAATTTAGACCAGGGCAGATGTGGTAATTCTTGTAGTATGCTCTAACTACCACCCCAGCCCCAGTAAATAAAACTGCCATTGTCCTTCTTGAAAGAATTTCCTGCAGCAGAACTCCACTGGATATGGCTCTTCATTTGTTGTTTATTTCTCTAGCTGTCAGAAAGCATGCATGGTGAGGCACAAAGGATTTTATTCAGCATATTTTATGCACAGGGAGAGCAGTCATACACTTTAAGTATTTAACTAGGGTGTTTTGAGTCACCTCCTCAGAGATGTCCATTTATCATCACTGACTGTATATATATACATATAGCCATATATATATGGCTATAAAGGGTCCCAACTTTGGTGCTTTCATTTCATAGGTTAAATGCCAGGACCAGGGTATGTGTAATGGCTTGATTACTCCCCAAGAGGTGAATTTGCACAAAAAAAGCTGCTTTTCATGGTGCCAGCCATATTATTTTCAACTACCACTGTTTTTCTTGCACAAAACTTTGCATCAGGAGTACCAAATCAATTTTTTGGCATGAATACCTGGATATGAAAACACCAAAAACATTTGGGATTTTGTTTTCCATTTGTATATTCCATATAATAATTAAAATCAACGATTCTAATGCAGGAGCTTATTGTATGTTTACATTTACTATGACCCTAACTGCATTCAGTGTTAATTAGAAAAAAATATCTCTTCTCACACAAGCATCTCTACCATCATGCCTGTGAGTCATGTTATTTTCTAAAACACACACACCACAAGAGAAACAAGTCAGGAAAAAGCTTTATCCAAGTTAATAGAGAAAGTGTCCATTTTAGCTCATATGTGACGGGTGCCTTCACCCTACAGGGAAGATCTTCTAAACACGTTAACCTGGGCAACTGATCCCAAGAACAGATACTAAAATCTTTGTCATCTGACTGCTTACATTTTTTTTTTTTTCTCCCGTATTGGCTTCTGATAAATACATTCATTATGAAGATCAATCATTTTCTAAGGAGCAGAAATCCCCACAAAGCTTTCCTTCACAAACCCAATTACGACATAAAAGCATTTCACACCAAAATGCGTTACTCTGATTTTTATTTTTTTTCTTTTAAGGTGTCTCTTACTGTGACTTGTTTACTAAGAAAAAAAAGCCGAATACCTCACAAACTTAAATTTGCCTTACCTGAGCTGATTCACCATGGTAAAGTGTAGCAAAATATGCACTTTTTTTACTAAAGTGAGCAGTTATGACTCAGTTACATGTTGAATAACGAAGTGCCATCCTGACATGACAGTTTTTCAGATTCAAAAGCACCATAAGGACTTGCACAGAAAAGCTACGTCTCCGCAAAACAAGCCACTAAATCAGCTTACTGGTAAAGATCATGACTAGTTAACCAATGCAGTGTAAGAGATAATAGCTAGAATTCAGACTACTAAACTCCAGTGCTCTTCAAGGTCACATTTAGTATCAGCAGTCAGAGAATGAAAAGGATGCTAAAGAAAGCCACTTGGCTTCTAGGAGCAACGCAGATAAGAGCCTTGTGGTTAGCAGAGAAGACATTAACAGGCCACTTGAGCTACATTTCCCTGGTGGAAAACAGCCAACGCTTTGCAAGGCAGAAACATAACGCAGTCTAGAGAAAGCTCTGAGCTCAAGGCACTCAGAAGCATTTCTGTGGAAAACATCTCTGAAAATACTTGACTACTGCAAATGGAGGCCAAGAAGCCTCCTGCTGCTGGGCTCCTGCTTGCTCAACCCTGGCCACCAGAGAAAGCAGTCCCAAAATTTCAAATGGATGCAAGAAACACGAAAACAGAAGGTGGGAACAACGTAAAGCTGATATATAAACCATGTCACTGTCTCAGGTGGCAAAAAGATACAAAACATGGAAATAACTGAGAACCTTAAAACTCCAAGAGAAGCTACGTGCAGTTTCACTGTGGGAAGCAAATTACTGCCAAAGGTTATAAAATGAAATCTGTGACAGAGTAAAGACTCAACAGGGCTCTAACAGTGCCAAAGAGTATTACCCAAGCTCTTAATCATTACTTATGACTGCATCACTTACAGCATATATATGCAGCATTACCACAACGGCGAAACATTCCTCAGTTTATCACAGAAGCTCATTCTCTTTAAGCTTAAATGAAGCCTTAAAGATTTTGCAATGTAAGAGGGCCAAAATTGTACAGCTACAATATTAAGAACCACAAAAACATTGCCTTTCTTCTGCACTGTATTGTGGCTCAAATTCTTGCCTTCTTATTACAATGAATTCTATACCCTAACACCACTGACAAAAAAGTTAAGATGACAGAAAGAAATCTGACAAGTTGTATAACCGCCTTAGAGAAGTACACACATCTCTGCCTTTAGCAACATATGTACTTCCAGCACAGATCTGGTAGAGGTACAGGCAACTGTTCAGAATTTGAGATACAGTGCTAAATTTAGTGGCTTTGTGTTCTTACCAGAATGCTGTGCTCTTATAGGAGCAAGATTTAATAGGGCTGTAATTGCAATGACTCAGGAAAGTGACTGTTCAGACCGGTTGAGGGCCATAAACCAACCAGGCAAACACTCTGAATACTTTTTTTTTTTTTGCCTAGAGTACTTCTACAGTGGGAGAAACAACACAGAAGTTGTTCCTTCTTCCCCTCCAGTAGGAATTCATAGAATCACAGAATGGTTAGAGTTGGAAGGGACCTTAAAGATCATCGAGTTCCAACCGCCTGCCATGGGCAGGGACACCTCCCACTAGACCAGGTTGCTCCAAGCCCCATCAAGCCTGGCCTTGAACACCTCCAGGGATGGGGCATCTACAACTTTCCTGGGCAACTTGTTCCAGTGTCTCACCACCCTCACAGTAAAGAATTTCTTCCTAATGTCCAGTCTAAATCTCCCTTCTTCTAGTTTAAAACCATTACCCCTTGCCCTATCACTACTTGTCCTGACAAAGAGTCCCTCTCCTGCTCTCCTGTAGCCCCCTTCAGATACTGGAAGGCCCCATGAGACCTGGAGGAAGGTCTCCCCGGAGCCTTCTCTTTTCCAGGCTGAACAGCCCCAGCTCCCTCAGCCTGTCCTTATAGGAGAGGTGCTCCAATCCTCTAATCATCTTTGTGGCCCTCTGCTGGACGCGTACCAACAGTTCTATGTCCTTTCTAAGTTGAAAGAATTTTTGAAAGAATATGTTTTAAAAATAAGAATAAGAATTAAGTTGAAAGAATATTTCTAAGAATTCTGTTGTGACAAATCAGAATTATATAATTCAAGTTGGAAGTGACTTGTGGAGGTCATTTGGTCCAATCCCCTACAAAAGCAGGGCTAATTCCAAGCTAAATCAGGTTGCCAAGGGCACTCTGCAGTTTGCTTCAAATCTGTACAAGAATGGAAATGACACAACCTCTCTGAGCAGCCTGATCTAGCTTTGATGTAACCAATGCTCATTGCCTATTTTCCTTTCTATGGGAACCTCTTGAAGAACCTGCTCCTGCCCAGAGAGAGCTGAAGAGAGGGATAAACTTCCCCTCAGCCTTGCCTTCTTTAAAGTCACAAACCTCAAGTCTCAAAGACTCACCTCCTCTATCAGGCAGTGAGAAAACTGAAGAAAAGCATCCTGTACGACAGTGGATTTTAGAAGCAGACTGCAAATCAGAATGAATTTTCAATTACAATAGTAAAGTAAGTACATAAGTCAGAACCTCTGATCTAAGAGAAATCGACAAACATACTATAACAGCTTTCATAGAATCTATGTTTCAGGTTGGAAGGAGCCTTAAAGATCATCAAGTTACAAACCCCCTGCCACGGGCAGGGGCACCTCCCACTAGAGCAGGTTGCTCAAAGTCCCATCAAGCCTGACACCTCCAGGGATGAGGCAACCACAACTTCTCTGGGCAACCTTACCACCCTCATAGTAAAGAAAGTCTTTCTAGTATCTAATCTAAATCTCCCCTCTTTCAGTTTAAAACCATTACCCTTCATCCTACCACCACACTCCCTGATAAAAAGACCCTTTCAGAAACAGGACCATGGAACAGTTAAGGAAGGAGCTGTCATTATACTGTGGTCACTAACAAGTTCACTAAATAAATTGCATCAGTTGGCCCTTAAAAGGGAAATAACCAACACCCTTATTTTAAAGGGATGAATGGAAATACGAAAAAGTTCATGAAACAGTTTCCTTCAGTTTACTAAAATTGATAACCTGGTAAAACTAGGGAATTCCCTAACAAGAGTCTAGATTCCAATTTCCTGTACGCTTTGCAATATTTTCTTATTTCCAGGAGGAAACAAACAATAAAAGAGAGTTTATAAAGTCAGTGTGTCCCTGGTGTGTAATAGAAGTTGGCAGGAGGCCTAATTAGACAATATCCAGAGGTGCCCTCAAACCCAGTTTTCTATGACTTTAAGAACTGTAATACATGACAACTAAAACTAAGTACATAAAATGTGATGGTAAGTATTGTTTTTACAAAGCTTGTTAAATTCAGGAAGGCACAATTAGTGAGGTAACTAGATCTATTACAGTAGATTTAGTCTAAAGATACTACATTGCTTCCCCCTGCCCCAAGATTAATTTTCTCCACACCCTCCATCACATTTTCCTCAAACTGCAATGTTTCACCGAACTTGTAATTTTCTCCTTCTTCAAAACAGAAAGGGACTAATTTCTTATGGGGGCTTATTATCACAGAGGTTGCTTCTACAGCAGTACCCACTGATGTTCTATAAATGTTAAGAAAAAGAAAAATTACATGTTATCTTATAATGGTCCAATATTCTCTATCAAGGAACCCTTTAAAATGTGTAAATGAAGAGAAAGATAGACTGAATCTGAAAATGGACACAAGGTATTTACCTAGAAAATGGCTAATAGTCTGATAAATGGATGTATGGGAATTAATACTCCAAAAAACTGAATTAATATTTCATTTTTTTTTCTCCAAAAAGTAAAAATAAAAGCAAAATAAAAGCCAGAGCAAGCCCAGGTTAAGAATTGTGGGCCCTTCTTTTGTACTTTTAAAGTCTCATTTAAAGCTTCCAAATATTGGAATAAGTATGTCCATACTTATGCTTGTAACTCTTAAATATATTTCTATGATTTATTACATGCCTTTTGAAGGGGCCATTGAGCACCTTTTCCTCCACCACATGGGATGGGAATGCCCACTTGGTGCATCAGATGTATGATTAGCTCCCCTGTGCCCTTGCTGGTGCCAGGAGCTGAGCGTCCTTCCCCCTGCCCTTTTGCCAGATGCAGTTCCTCTGTGGACCACAACCACCCACTGGTACTATGTGCCACAACAATGAGTAAGCTGCCATGCCACAAATGCCTTCGTTAACCAGCTGTTTCAGTGTAAGAAAAATAAGGTATAGGTTTGGTTCCTGTACAAATAAAGGCTCTGGGGGCACAGCATACTTACAATATTAATAATGTCCACTTTAACACTTATTTTCTAATGCAGTCTTACCATATATGCCTTTGGGAAGATAATTTTGTATTTGAAGCATATTAAAAAGTATTTCATGATCCCAGGTTTGCTTCTAACTGCCTCCAAACCTACAGCATGATAGTATGGTGATAACAGCTGGAATTAATAAGCAGGTGACAGCTGACATTTAATTAACGTATTACAATTGCAGTTGAACTAGAATCATGAAGAATGTTTAACTTCTTACTATGAGCAAGCAGGTGCAATAGAGTTCCCTATTTAAAATTCTTCTATTCATCTCGGACTACAAAAAGTCAAAAGTTCAATGGTTAAAACATTTTTTATATTAATATTTTAAATTGGTCACCCATTAGTGTTATCTTGATTTCTTTCTGAACTCTTTATATTGCATTTCAGCCAACCAATTTACATTTACAGAGACAAACTGAGCTCACCAGCCAGATCTACTGGCTTTTAAGTAAGAGTAATTATAAATTGGGCAGGTATCATAAAAAGACTACTGATATAGAGAAAGCAAACACATCCTACACAGGATCACTTACACAGGAGCAATCTTTGTTTACTTTTTACTATTTATATTACCCTAATGAATTAAGGCTGAATCACTCATTCTTAAGCACACACTCTAAAAGTAAGTAAACTAACCTCAGGATAGAAAATATGATTATGAATAAACACAGAACAAGGCAAAAAATACAGGGGAAATGGGAAGTCTCAAAGATTTACAGCTAGGAATTAATAAGACAGTGCTAGTTCCTCACAATGCAAGAAACACTATTAGCCTGGAGTCAAAAATGCAAAAAGCAGCACGAAGTGTCATGCACTGATGAGGCAATTGCTCAAGTGTATCAAATGAATGATACCCATTACATTTTAGATTTAATTTAAATTACCAGATTCCACAAGAAAGTATCAACTTTTCATATAAAAATTGATTCACGTCAATCACTACAACGCAAGAAAAAATAAGTAAATCTAACTTCCCAAAAGTTCAAAATATTGGAGTAGTTTGTTGAAAAGAAAAAAAATATTATCAAAAGATAACCACACGTTCCATAAATCTAATGATTTAGTTTTCATCCACTACTCTCTTGACATGTGGTAATGAAAAATAAATGCTTATAATTTTCAGGTATCATATTTTATTCTGATTTTTATTTGCCTATGCACATATTAATGAAATATTACTCTAAGGATATGGAATCCTACAATAAGCATATCCTGAGTTCTGAAGACTGCTTTTCTAGACACATCATGGGAACACAAAATAAAAGAGGTACATTTGAAATGGATTCAAGAACGATCATTTTGTAAGTTTTAAGATCTCCATTATCTTAAAACAATATTGTATTAATATGCGCAGAGGCCACGATTCAACAAAAAAAAAGTGAAATTAATTTAAAACCAAAAGTGCAGAAAAACTCAAAACCAGAACTAAGATACATACAATTATGAAAATGAACCCCTCGGTCTGATATTATCACCGATATAAGTGTCACAAAGACAACAAGAAAACAGACAGATCTTTCCCTTCTCCTGACCTTCAGCTCATAAATCTGGCAATTCTTTCCATGAATTGTGAAGTACTTTAATTTAATTTGTCTGGATTTTAAGTCTCACCTAACTTGATCGTCTTGTTCTAAATCCTTTGACATGAAAGTAATCCCTAGCTTTTTACTACACAATTTTATTTCCAGACACCCATCTCCTTTTCTCATCTTGATTTACATGAAGGAAGAACAACACTAGAAAGTGAGAGTTGTTAGAATAGGAGACCACTACTACCACTCACTCAAGTTATCATTACAGGCAGCAACAGGCATCATCAATTGCAAAGCAAACATACCAGAAACAATGCTGAATTAGCAAGATTAGTTTAAGCCCAGCTTTTCCATGGAATATAACTTCTCTTTACGAGTTAAAAGCAAACAAACAAACAAACAAAACATACACATACACAAAAAAAACCCTCAGGAACCAACCATTGACTAAAAGTCTAGAACTTAAACTCCTCAGAATATTGATTACTTACAATCACAGATTTTGTATATTTATTTCCAACTAAGTTTCTTTAACTTACTGTACTTTGTATAAATTGGACAATAAGAAAAAGTTAATCAATTTCCACTATCTAGTCATTTATACATGTCAGGTAACACCATGCTTGTCTTGTAAGCAGTAGGCCTAAACTATCAAACAATATTCTTAAATGTTATCAGAAAGCGATGCAAGAAAAAGTTACCACAACCTTGTGCCACACTTTGCTACTTCCTCCATGTTATTTTTTTTAAATCTTTATTGTTTGCATGTAGTTTCCTTTCCACCTCTTTCCTCCTTTGTACAGTGCATTAGTAATTATGGTGATAAGAGACAGACTTCTTATAGAGTAAGACTATAGAGCAGTTCACTACCTCAATCTAATTTTCTGCAGAATGAAGAGAGAAATGCACAGAGGCAGAACAAAACAAGAAAAAGAAGTCCTTGCATCTAATTATTTATTCGTTCTCTGTGTATGCTCTATGTGTGCGTGTGTGTATATATATATACATACATACACACATATATATCTGGACAGTGTCATCCTAAGTGAAAGACATGAGAAGATCGTGGAAAAAGATACCTCAACATCTTTGGCAGCAGTCCCACAAATTGTCCTGCAAGAAGCCAGCAGAAATAAATAATTACATACCACAAGAGTTATGAAGGCCTAGGGGGGAAAAAATTCTTGAAAATTTTCAGAGAAAATGAGGATATGGAGAACAGGAATTCTAGGAGAAAACTGAAATGAAACTTTCACACAGACTATTTTTCTCTCAGAATGAATGCTGAAATCATTTCTAGCATTTAAAAATATTTTATGAACACTTTCCTTCAGCATGCCTTCTGTTGTTAATATGTACTTCAAATGAGCCACAGATGACTACAAGTTGGACGAGAAGCCATCCAGTTCAGCTCTTTTCCCCAAGACAGATTCAACTACATTATGTCATTCCTGACATATTTGTCTTGTCTGTTCTTAATGATTAACAATGAAGAAACTCAGCAATTTCCCAAAGCCAACTATTTCAGTGTTTCACAGTCTTTAGCATTTGAAAGATTCCCCTACTATCTAACCTGAAATTTTCTCTCTATTCAAGAAAGTCTCTTGTGCCTTTCATCATGGCACTGAAAACACATTATGCCCTTTCTCTTTGCATAGCTCTTAAAAAAATACTGAAGACTTATCATTTCCCTTCGCATTTTTTCCTCTTCTTTAGACTAAACAAAACCATTTCTTCCAATTTTTTTTCCACACTTATCTTTCTGAGATATCAGATGGCCCTTAGCTGGCCACTATCCAATTAAGCACATTGCTCTTGGAGAGCAATGCCCAAGTTTGGGCACAAGTGCTCCAGCTGTAGAGCAGAAGAGCTGCTTCCCGTACCTACTAGGCTTTCCTGTTTACACAAACTGGTATGATGTTTGCCTTTTTGGTAACGGCACAACATTTTTGACTTCACATTCAGTGCACAATTCACTACAAGTCCAGCTAGTTTTCTAAAGAAATGCTGTCTCAGCATTCTTCTCCATCCTCTGCTTGCAACATTATTCTTGCTTCAGAACAGAGTCTTCTACTTATCACTGCTGACTTTAATTCTGCTTTTTTTTTTTTTCAGATTATTTCTCTAATTTGTCAGGATGATTTTCACTATGACTATGGTCCCTTAATGCTGGCAGTCCCTCCAGTTTTAGTTTAATCAGAACATTTTATGTCATCATCCAGGCTCTTAATGGAAACACTGATCAGAATTAAACTCAGATCAATGACTGCCTAGACTCTTCACTTCAGAGCAGATAAAGTATCAGACCATATCTTGATACCTCAAGGCTGATATTCTGCAGGTCTTCATAGGGAATATATATCTAATGGAGCGTTAAATACATTTCCCAGTATTCCCATCAAGTCTCTGAGGCCCTTCGTTTCAACTCAGAATGCAGAAGATAACTTCCCAGTGACACACCATTGTTCTGGATCCTTCTCAGAGCAATCAAACTCTGCGGTTTGGAGCGTTAAACAGCCAGGACAAAGGGAAAGAACAGGCTTAGCAAGAAGTCTGAGTCCCCAGAAAACAATATTCCTGTTCACTTACAAGTCAGCTGCACTGCTTTCAAAGTACTTTAGCTTTCCTCTAGTCTACTTCTGATCATCAAAATAACTCTTAGTTTGCTGAGACACTCATTTTTAATGGTGAACTATGTTGCAACACAGGGATGCCTACACGAGAATACATATTAACTATATAGATGTGGCTGTATATATTTACATGTGTAATATTTCTATAATTAGAGAACAGATATAATTGTTCATGTTAAAAGAACACTTTGATTCTGCTTACTGATTATACAATTTATTTCCATCTGCTTCAGATGAGCAAACTCTCACTATTTCATTTTATCCCGGGAAAAAAAAACCACAATTTATTCCCCCAGACTTTCAACATATCTAAACATCTTCCATCTCCACATTCCATCCATCATTCTTGAGATTAGTACTGGGCTTCCATGATTTATAAGCATTCGCTGCACAAGGGAGTTGATTCCTGAGTAGTTTGGAACCTCTTGCTGTGCATCGGTTTCTACAGAGACCTCTACTCTTGCCTAGGAACCTTCCCACAGCGCAAAGGGATTCCCATGCACATAATGGTCCTAAGTCTGGTGGTAAGCAGAAAACTGGGAGCCCTGAAGATGAAGTAAGTGTCTGCTGCCTACATAACGCAAAAAACATTTATGGCATATTATGTCTAGATTCCTTCTTTTCTAATCAAGTCAGTCTTATTTCTCAAATTCCTTTGCTAAATTAAGTATTGCTCCAGCAAATACAACTACATTGCATAATACCCTCTACAGAATTGGGTCAGCTATCCTAACAGATGTTCATCTAAGCTTACAGTCTTTTTGCCTCACCAGCTCAAAGGACTACTCCTTTTGGTCATAACCTTTCAAAAATTCTTAAGAAACTCTGGGAAACTGTCCACGTGCTCAATAATTCTTCATTTAAAAAGGAGATGACTCTTCATGATAACAAAATGTAATAAATCACCTAAATAAGCAATACCACATGTGACCATAACAAATCAATCTTTCACTCAATCAACTACTGCACACGCACATGTAGAAAACTTCACACAGAAATAATCTTAAATTTTCTATGTACATGACATGACCTGTACTGTTCCATAAATCAAGACCATCGTAGGCCACACTGCCAAACTGGTCTACAAGAGCATTGATGCAATGAAAAAGTCATCAAGGCTATTAAACACCCAGATACGAGAGCTAACTCAGTACGTGCTTGGCCAGCCGGCTGCTGGGCACCAGCTGAGGATCCCTTTGAGTTCTTAACCCCATTTCCTAGGGGACAGGGAGAGAGAACTTGAAGACTTGAAGTCTGAGCCACTATTTTTTTTTTTATTCAATCTTCTTCTATGCAAACTACAATAACATAGCGACAGAATGTTGAGTTTTAATATCTTTCATGCATGAGTTAAAAGGTAGTCTTTTAGTTCATCTGTGTTTTGTACCACATTCATGCCTCTCTGTATCTTAAGGATACTCCAGCATGGCTGATGCATGCACATACACAAATTTCTTCTCCCGTAACTTACTGTCTGTGTAGAACAGGTTTCACCTTACCATTAGCTTAAAACTAAGCATCCCGAGCTAGTCTGCTAACATTAGTTACTCTATTGAGGCGTGACTATTACTTTCAAGAAGAAAGGCACAAAAAAATACTATATCATGCAATGCAATTGGTCTGGAGGACAACATATGCTCAGTCACATCCTTTAGGAGACTAAAAAACCCCAGAAGCCCAACATACCTACAGTCTTTCCATAAATTATCAGCAGGTCCATAACCTCTTGAGCATATTCAGGCCACTAGCTTGCTCAAACCAGCACAAGCAACACAAGAGATGAGCTTCCAAACCCTACCAATTATCAGTTTTTCAATCCAGCTGTAAGAGCACTAAGCTGAGCTGCATCCCCAGGACCCCATCCCTTACCTCCCAGCAGGTGGGCTGGGACGAGACAGGGCACATCACACATGGCACTCAGCCCACTGGCTCACATTTCTCCTTCCCCATTCCCATTCAGCTCAGCTGCAGCCCCCTTACCACACCCATAAATCAAGCCCAAAATGAAAAGCTGTAGAAGCCAGCCTTATCACTAGCCTAAAAGCACTAGCTTCTGATGGCATGAGTGGAGAAAGAGGTAATGCTAGTGGAAGGCAAGAAATTAAAATAGGCTAAAGCCTCAAGTACTGAATGTGAGAAAGCAAACAGCAGGGAGTAGGAGGTCAGGACAGGCTCAGTAGCTGATATGCTGTGGTGTGGTATGGCATGGAAGGGGAAAAAAGAGCTAATTCTACCTTTTAACATGTCACTTCCAACTAGCTTTCCCTGTGCTTGTTCACTGGCACAAGATGGCCAAAAGAAGGGTCTCTTTACTAGCACGAGCCTTAGAGAGGGTGCCTGGAGATATACAAAGACTTTGGAGTCTGAAGTCTAACTTCCACTTGGCAACGTGAGTCAGTGATCCCCAATGAGTCTGGTTTACATAAGTTCCTCTGGTTTTTTTATAGATCAATCGGGTCATGTTTGGAACAAGTTAGGGATGGAGTATCCAGGTCACCTTCCAGTGGATGAGCAGGCTTTTGGCCTTGGAAGAACTAATGTTGGAATTCAAGAAATACCAGTGCTTTTCCTGGATCAGAAGTTTTTGAGTCCTGGCATTTTAATTAAGGTGCCTCCGCTAAGAAAGCACTAAAAGTAGTTATCACTAGCATTTATCTTCAGCCAAAGTGGATAATAGTACCCTCTGTATCTGCCTTGTTAATACTCTCCCCAAGCCTATTAACCCCTCACCGTTCCCTCCCTTATTTCTCAGTCATGCAAGGCAGTTGGTTCTCTCTGCTACTCCTTTTTCCCAAAGTAGAACAACATGAAAAAGAACATTCTAAGGGTTTTAGACCAGCAGACTAAGAAAATAAAAATGAAGTATAAGCAAATTTCCTTTTTCCTATAAAAGGTTCCAAAACCGAAGTAGGCAGATTCACAGAATCATTTCCACCCGATGAGCTGATGAAAAGAGCAGGGTTCCACAGAACATGCTTACCTTTTACTATTAGTATATATTTACATGCAAACTGCTCTGTGTTTAATAAAAAAATAAAACAGTTCAACAAAGTTCCTGCTATTCCTTACTTCACTCCTATTTTTTATTGTGTTTAAACAACTTCTGCAGCATCTGAAAGCCAGCTCAGCACCTCGGTTCCCCTGGAACTCCATCGTCCCGTTCCTCCAGCTGCTGTGTGAGTCACCGCTGTGCAGCACAACATTCACATTGCAAAGCACTGGTTCCCAAACCACCGTCCTCAGAAAGCTGGCTGGACTCACGCTGCTGGCCCAGGTCCTTCCTTCCAACTGTTGCAAAGCTTTAATGACAACCAAGATGCATTAAACCCTACCAGGATGCACGTTTCTCTCCAGTGCTGTTACTTTAGTTGCCACAGGGCAACTAAGTTCTTGTGAATGAGTGAGTAGGCGTCTCCAAATAACTTCTACAGCACACTCCACATAAAGAAGAAAGCCACCCAAGGTGGGCAAGTCTTGCTGTAGATAACGTGTCAGGTCTCCATGAAAACCTCCCTGGTCCAGCAAGTAGCCTGGGAACTAGGCCGAGCAGGAATTATCTCCAGCTCTACCATATGGGGATGCAAGACACCAGGCCAGTTGATTGTTTTATTTAAACATGTGTTTCTTTTACCAGCAGTATTAACATTGCCTTGTTCCTGTTTATACTGAAGGAAAGGAGAAAATAAACTAAGTGACTTTTTTCCTCTCATTTTGTTTTTGCTCTTTTAAGAGTTCTCTGTTCCTGTCAAAGTGAGTTAAGCTAAACAGAAACAAGGTGGTTTTGTTCCAGAGTAAATGTGTCCACACACGGAGTTACTTGGGAACCGTTCTTACAGTTCAAATAGATAACTCCCCCGCTTAATCCTTATTACCCTTCACTTGTAAGAAAGCCCTTAGGTTGGGTAATTTGTTAACTACTTAATAGACCACAATAAAACACGATTTAGCAGAGATGGCAAAGTACACAATACCAATCCACTGCTTTCACCATTTTGGTGAGGCACCTATTTTAGTGGCATAAAATTTTCTAATAGTTTGCAAAGTGGGAATTGCATTGTGCCAAGAGCGATGCTGCAGCTCAGAGAACCCTGACTGAGAGCCTGGGTCCCCTGTACTCGTCCCCATGTGGCACACTGGGGAATCATCTCATAAATTCAATATAACCCTCAGCGAGAACTCATCTTAAGGCAAGGTTCAGTGCGACCCGTGATCCAACGGGCCGGCTGCAATCAATGCACTGGAGAAAACACAACGCTTTCAGCTCCCCAACATTGATTCCTCCTGGAACTCACTCTGAAATTGCTGAGAGAATCGAAGCAGATTGTTTCCCAAAACCAGCAGCATTACTTGACAACTAGCACGTATGTTAGTACTGCAGTAAACGTAAATGTCCTATAGCCCTCCGCAGGGGTAGCTCACAGTGCTGAATCCTTATTGGCTTGCCAAGCACTAATTTTTATTTTGCTATTTCAAACATATTAGAAAGTCTGTTTGTTTGTTTGGGTTTTTTTTTTTTTTTTCTCAAGGTTTTTAAGTGAATAAGAAAGGCTACAAGGCTAAGACAGAGATGTACACAGCCAGGTTTGTGCTCTTTTCAACAGCGTTTAAGCCGGTGAGGGGAATGATGAAGTAGTAGTGAACTTACTTTCCAGTGATAAATTGGCTTCTGGATGGTGTGCACATAGGCTGAACATAATAGTTCTCCAGTTTAACCCCTTCAGCAGCTAGCTTGTCCAGAGTGGGTGTCCTGATCTCCGATCCGTGGTACCCTACGTCTCTGAATCCCTGATCGTCAGCCAGGATGAAGACGATGTGAGGCTGCGAGCCGGGGTCGTCGGCCCCCGGCCCCTCTCCCAGCCCGCTCCTCGTCGCCTCCTTCTGCCCGGCGCCGAGCCGGAGGCTGTCCCAGGACAGGTAGCCGTAGGTCAGGAGGCTGAGGACCGAGAGGCCGGCTAGCAGCCCCAGGGCCAGCATCTTCCCGGTGCCGAGGCGGCGAGGCCAGCTGCGCCCACCGCCGGCCATCCGCCCCGGCTGCGGCACGGGCGGGACGGAAGGGGAAAAGAACAACAAAAAGAAAACACACCAAAAACTAAACTGCCGACGAACCGAGAGAGTCTCCAGGGCGGGGGCCGTCAGGGGTGCCGCCGGGCAGAGAAGAGGCGAGCAGCCCGGCTCACGGGAGCCACCGCCAACTTCCGACCACTCCGGTGACGGCGGCAGAGGCCGGCGGCTGGTACCGGTGCCGAGTGGGCGAGCGGGGCCCCGCCGGGGCTCACAGCATCCCCGGGGTCGGTGCCCATGGCCGGGCGAGTCCAGGGGCGACCCGGACCGGGCCGGGCCGCCTCCCCCCCCGCCCGCTCCGCCCGCCCCCTCCGGCGCTGTCGGGC
>VZRU01002882.1:794017-862869 GCA_013398155.1 Pedionomus torquatus | reverse complement strand
CCCACTGCCCCACCCCCCCCGAAATATTGATTGTTTTTAAGTGTTTTCTGAAACCGCCACAAACATCTGGAAGGTATGAACGTACCGGATTTGTTTTCAGCCACAAACCAGTCCTGAAGCCCAGACCCTCCAATTCTGGTCAGGCTGTGGCAAATGGGAGGAATGCGCCTTTTCAAAGTCCTATCATTTTTGAAAATTTGGGTTAAAGTATGAAATGTGCTGCAGTTGCAAAACACAACTTCACCCTGGTCCTGAAAGACACTGAAGCAAGCTGAAACTTAACATTCATGCATGGTGAGCCTAAACTGCAGTAAATATGCAGGTTTGACCTGTCTAACATGAGTCATCATGACAAGAACAACTTTTAGACAAACTAGATTTTACAAAGCATTAACTCTTAAACAGCCACTGAGATGAAATCCCAGCTCCATCTGGGCCCTGGGAACAGGCAGGCCAGCTGGTATCCCTCCCACAGGAGCGCTTCCATCTCTCTCTCTTAAAATCTGATGGGATCTAGTACTGAAAGTTTAAAATACTCTTAAAAGTTCCCTTTGCTCTCCATGGCTCCGAGTAACACCTCTTCAAAACAGCATTCCGCAGAACACTTTAATTACCTTCAACATCATTGTCTAACACAAGCGCCTGGATTTTGCCTGCCTAGATATCTGCACAAATGTCATTCAGTTCGTAACGGCACTTGGTGTCCTTTTTTTTAGACAGAAAAAAATAAAATCACACTGTCTTGAAGGAACTTTAATTTGGGTCGAATCTAACTGATCTTGTGCAACCTCATGTGAACAGCAATGTCCCCATTCTAAAACTGCTGCTGAAAAAAAAACTGTTCAAAAATAACTAAGTGTTGTGTTGCAGTTTACAATGCTGCAGCAGGGAGAACATGGAAGTAAAAGCAGATTTAGTGACTTTAATGTGCTACCCTAAGGGCTTGTCCACGCGGAAAGTGCTATTGATAAAATTACATCTGCATTGTAAAACCTACAGAGTTCAACTCCTCAGGTAGAACACCTTCTTCTGAAACCAGAGAAACTTCACAGCATGTTAACTCAAGCTCCTAAAAAAAACCAAGCCAAAACAACATACCCCCAGAAGAACAAAAAAATTAACCCTCCAAAACCTTACACTGAAGAAATCCTTAAATTTTCATCTATTGAAATGATATTCCCTTTAAAAGGATTCTCTATTCATTTTTTTTTTCACTCCTGCTTTCCCCCCACATTTACAAGACCAAAAGAATGCATATAGAAACCTAAAACTATAAATGGTAAAACTCAAATTGGATTAGTAAGGCTATTTTGCCTTTAATCCAACTTCTGCAAAATGACAAACAACATCTGATGTCTTTTTAACATAAGCTGTAGTAGCACCACAGACCAAGACAAACATTAGAGCATCACATGAAATATCTGCTCAAACATATACATATTTTCTAGTGGCTTAATGTATTTTTAATTAATTCTTTTGTTTGTTTGTTGACCAATTAGCAGTAATCACGGTACACTTATGATAACCCACATGTTATGATATTCACATATAGTTTTCTGTAACTTGCCATATTTTGATTATAAAAGCAAAATCATGTATTTCCAACATTCAAAAACATTCTGATGGGCAGAAGGCTGGCTAAAGGGAATCATTCCTGAGTATAGTGAGTACATCACCAATACTGCTGAGCAGAACTACAGAATCTACAAGAGAGTTTGGAATTAAGGTTGTTTGAATAGTAGAAGAAAAAGAAAATCTATCATTATGGAGATACAACAGAATTTCCCTCCCTAAAGAGCACAGCTAATAGCAGAGCGCAGGAGATACAGCGTTTGATTTCCAGTGCTGCCTTCTGCAAGTGCCCCATTAGCCATACCGATCCCTGGCCAGTCACCACCCTATTTATTTTACTCTTTATTTTATCCTTATTTTTTTCCACTTTTGTGAAAACAAAAGCAGGCTTATGTCAGCAAAATATTCTGCTGACCTTTAAGTCAAGACCTTCCAAGAGGCCTTGGAAGATAACGTGCTATTAATATTCCACTTAAGAAAATATTTGTAGCCACTCGTGGTTTATACAGCCCGTTCTGGATGCTCGGTGGAAAGAACAGAAGAGTTGTAAAAGCTGGAGGAAGGGTTTTTCCTTTGGGAAAAAAAAAATATACAGAACATTCATAGGTATTTGAAGTTGAGTGTGGTGAATATATTAATTCAAATATACAGTAGTTAAAATTTAATTTATTATATCATTTGGACATGATAAATTTTTAGTACCTGTAATGCAGTCTCTGTGCGTATTAAGACCATAAAATTAACTCAATCAAACATGTGCAGAGAGGGTGACTTCAGCTGCAGGTTCACCCAGTTATCTTTGGCCAAGGTAGGGGCTGTTAACCATGCCCTTTTCTAGTTGTTTCAGGTCAGGCTGATGTCTGACCTTTCTGTTTCTGAGACATACATATTTGACACACAAATATAAGCCCAAGAAGCTAGCAGCTGTATAAAGTTCAGTGCAGCTGAAAAATTAAAGCAGAGCGTTCCTTCAAAAAAATATTGGAGGAGATTGTTCCTTCCAAGCCAATCCCAACAGAACCGGTGCTAGCATAGACAGCAAAGAATGAGTCTGGTTGAAGGAGTTTCTGTCCCAGGCCTGGGCTCTGAAGAATGGTCCAGGGATGTCTCCGAGTCATAAGAGTAGGATTCCCTCAACACTACCAAGCCACTCACTACTGTACTGTCTCAGGTTCAGGAAACAGAGAATCTAAAGTGGTTTTTTTTGGGGGGGGAAGGTATTTTAAACAAGAGAAACAGGAGTAATAATGGTAAATAAGGTCTTGACAATTTGTAGGAAAAAATAGATTCAAGTGTTACAACTCCTATGATAAGATTATAACTGTTCTAACAGTTCAGTCTTAGGAAGGTAACTTTTACTAGTTGTAGACTACATATTTCTTCCTACCTTCAGTAACAAGCAAGGTTGCAATTCAGGATATGCATTCCAGTGCTCTTCTTGGTTATGTCTGAGGCCAGAAAACTCTGTCTGTTTAAAGAACAGCTTTTTGAACTGTTATTTTTAGCTTAGTAGCTACAACTGTTCCACTTTGTTCAAAAAGCAAAGTGGACTTTGTTACCCACAGTTAATATTCTTCATATCTCCAAGAGCAGGAAATGTAACTAGGTTATTTTCTTTTTACGCTGGTTAATTTTTGCACACCCCTGTCCTCAACGTACCTTCCTAGCGGGGAAGGAGAAAAAGCAGGACTTCCCTGCAATCTGCTTCCCAGGTGGATGCTGTGCTTTTGCCAGGCACTCATCACTGGAAACAGCATATTAGAAACATGAATAAAAACCCGGTGAGTCACAGGGCTTACATCAGTCCCTTTGCCTTCATTGGTGGACCCTGGTAATTAATTTACAGATGTGCTACTTGTGAATTATCAGATTCCACCCATGGCTTACTCCCTGGTTTATGATGACATAACCAGAACTTTGCTGTTAACTTATTCTATATTTAACACAGATTTTCCTCAGTTCCCTGCCGTATTCCTAGGCAAAGCTCCAGATTCTGATCTCAGCTGCCTGCAGTGATGTAAATGTGCAGTCACTCAACTGATGCCGATAAAGTCACTCTGGAAATTTAGGACTTGGCCTTAGATATACCTCTCATGTCAGCCCCTGTAATGACTGAAGCAACACAGTTTTAGAGCTGGTTGCCTCCCGTTTCCCACATACGTAGCATTCGTGATCCCAAATGAAACAGAACCAAGTCTTTAAATTTGTATAGTCCTACTGAAACAACTGCTTCTGGAAACGGCAACTGAGTGAGAAAAAAAGACTGAGGAAAAGGGGACATTTTAGTAGCAGATGTGATGCCAGGGAAAGTCCTTACTGAACAAAGGCTCACACAGTTCTCAGTCAAGTTAGAGATGATATAACCCCTCTCAACACGACATGGCTGTGCCACTGCTTGGTAGTTAGATGAATTATGAAGCAAAGGAGCTGCATTTGCTGTGTTTATACCATCCATTTGCAGCTAGGGCTTCTCACTTGTAACCGTAAAAGAAAATTTTGCTGCCCTGAGGATAAAATAATTTATTTTGCATGGGCAATGGAGCAGCTGCCTTCCCTGTTTCTGACTGCCACTCCAGGCACTGCTCAGGACTGAGAAGACAAGCTTTATAGATGCCACTCGGTGGCCTGTCTCAGCCCTGCCTGTGCTTGGCCACAGACCCACAGCCTGGTATGGCATCAACACGTGTAAATCCACAAGAAGCATCCTTGGACAGAGGGACTCTTTGGCTTCCCACTTGTACACCCACTGTCAGCGGGTTTCTGCTGCAACAACGCTAGTTCTCTGTTAGGGCCTCAGATACAAATGTAGACACAAAATCTCTGTTGATTTTTCTTTTTTTCTTTTCTTTTTTTTTCTTCTCGTTTTAACACTCCGGTCTGGATGTTGTGAGTCAGGGGCGTGGACATTTTTCTGGCTTTACTGAGTTTGTGAAGAGCCAAATAATCTGACTAGGTTACAGTGCACATTTAGAGGCTGCCACAGCCATCAGCATGTTCCTGCTTTGAAGCTTTGGCACGCTATTGTTAAAATCTCTTTCTCAGAGAGCAGCTGTAATCCCAACATGGTCTCCCTGCCACAAACACTACAGAAGGAGCAGTCTCATTTCTTCCTAGATCACAGGTTTTTACACACAAGGTCACCTGTCTTGTTTAAAACTTGTCTTACTATTAATGCAGTTAAAAAGGCCAGAGCAAGAGAACGGGGGCAAGGAATGACTTTCTAATGCAACATAAATCTAGAAAATTTAAACAGGATAGATCTTCTCAGAATAAGTAAAGTTTTGCAGTGGAAGAGAAATCTTTGTAAAGAAGAAAACTTTTCTAGTTTCTGAGGGATAGTACCACAGCCTCTGCTAGTGTTTTACCAACTGCCTGTCATTCACAAAACAGGACTTTTTTTTTCTTTTTTTTTTTCCAGACAGCAGTAAAACTGAAAATACAGATTGGTCAAAAGGGTACAACTGTAGCAAAATATCATTCTAAATATTGCTTTTGGCCTCGCGAAGTATTTGATGTCAAGGTCAAGGGTGCACAGCTGCAACAAAGCTGCCTCTTTCTAATGCAAGCTTTAAGGGGGAGGGATGCTTTTAACTTGGAATTGTGCAAGGCCTTCAGAAGGGAGAATGCTAATGAAGTGCTTGTAAGGTTCAGGATGTTTTAAATAGTTGTTAAATACTAGAAATGGCATTTGGATGACTCACTTCTATACCAAATACAAGCTCCAGGTCACGCATGTAGAAATTTCTACATTGTAATGTCAAAGATTACTTTAGTATTAAGTTTTAATTATACCTCATAATGATTGGCAAATAAAAGCAAATCTAAATAGATTTGCTGAAGGTCCCATCGTTCAACCAGCTGCGCCTGACCAAAAGAGAGATTACAACATAATTAAAACACGCACATACAAATATGCTTGCATGCACTAAATGCTTCCTATAGTTTTTGTCCTGTGCGCACCTGGAGGGCAATGGGAAAGAATTTTCACAAATATGTCTATTGCAGCCTTCATTCTTCATTTCCATAGTTTAATATTACACTTCTGTCAGTGGTTTTCCTTAGTTCTTTTAGAAATAGAGCCAATAATGGTATCATCCTTTCAGAAGTGTTTAAAAATGGCGACAAATATTCTATCATCAGCCACATCTACTTTGATATTTATAGTTTTTTCCTGCCCCAAAATGATTTAACAACTGCTGGCCTCTTAGGAAACTTTTTAAGCTATGCAACTGTTGAACTCCTGATAAGATATTGGCTTCACAGCCTCTAGAAATTTCCCTTTTCTTTGAGGAATGGCCTTGAATTGTGATGAGCCTATATTCAGAGTACCATAGAATTGTTGTGGATGGATGGAAGGGACCTTTAAGATCATCAAGTGCAATGGTTTACCTAACACTGACAAGTGACCACAAAACTATGTCCTTTGACATACAATTTGCTGCGATTTCTGATGTTCTAGGCGCACACCAGTGTTGCTGTTTTATACTAGGTAGACCCCTGCGTGTTGAACTCACGAAATTGTTTTATTTGCACAGTGCAAATATAACTTCCTGCCATTTGTTTCTTACAGAGCTCTTCTTCCCTTCTCCAGCTTCATCTCTACCATCTAGGATACACCTGCTGAAGAGGAGATGGCATTTATGGCCCTATGGAAGTAGGACTTGTCCCATCCACTGGCACCATGAGAATGTCATGTCTTTATCCACTTTCCTTTCTTTCTCTACCTGGCTGCCAATATTAATTGATGACATTCTTTCCCTCTTTCACATTTAATTCAAAATGACCAGCCAGTCAAAAAGTTCCAGGAGGGGCATGCACAAATGGAATTTTAATAGTTCCTCATACATTTGCTAAAGAGAAGGAACACAATTTGGTTTGTGTGGTTGCAGCCTGGGAAGACAAACATGAATTTGTCCCAGAATGAGACAAATCAGTGGCTGCAATGGCTTAGCACAACTAGATCAGGGCAACAGCCATAGAAACAGTATTTCACAGATGCAGCCTTTAAGGTTTCACAAATGATGCAGTTTTACAGGATTGCTCAGCTGAGTTCTAATATTCAAGTAAAGTTTATAAACAAATTTATAAATAGTAAACTCTTGGACATCTGTTACAGATCACCCATTGGACAAGTACACTTATTGCTGAAGATGAACATATTTAAGTTTGATTTCTCTAATGCCTTTACCCCTCCCACTAGCCCTACATCATTATCCTTCTTATGCTCTACTTCCCCACCCCCAAGAGCATTTCTAATAAAGATTTGATTGAATAAAATAGTATGGTACACACAAAAGTCCCAGTGCAGGTCAAATTGTCCAGCATTGACATTTTATTTGGTGACAAATTGAAACAATTGTGCCTGAACTGAAACATCTGCTGTGAGAAATTTATTTCAGTGTCACTGAGGAAGCACAGATGCTTAAAAACTAATCAGACAGCTAAACAAAAAAGCTATGTATGATTGGCGAGACTCAAGATTTGCAAATAAATATCTCAGGAAATATTCTCTGCTTGCTTGACAGTGGTTGCAGAATAAAGTTTTATTCCAAGAAAAAATATCATAGGAAATGTAACATGTACTAATTGGGACAGGTATGTAAAAAGACAGTAGTCATTAACAGAGGCAGCTGAGCTCTAGCATAGGGAAAAGCCATATCTAGTGGTCTGACGAGGTCTGACAGCTGTCTTGAGAATCCCTGAAATCCCTGTTTAACTGCACAAGGAACTCAAAAGACTGTTAGTAAATATAGGTCTACTTGAAACGCTGTGCTTCATCAGGTTTTGGCATTTTTTTTAGTCTTTGTTTTGTTTTGTTTTGTTTCTCTATTGGTTTCTCTGGCTGTGAAAAAACAAATCTGGAAAATGTCATTTTAAATATCCAGTTGGAACCATTATAGATGTGGTGGGCCTCATTTTGTACTATATAGACTGTTTAAAACCAAGTAGTTGTGTTGATTTGCATTGATTCTAGGCTAATACTGGAAAATACAAAGCAGCAGACTGAAGCATAAGCAGTTGCCTATGTTTGCATTCACTTTGTGCTAACAGAATATACTGCCAACCAGTAACACCTGCACAGAATTTAAAGTGTGCCATTTCCAAAAGTTTAAAGCAATAATACCTCTTCTTTTATTTAGACTTGTACTCTCACAACCATCATTCTTCACACCAGCCTGAAATCCCCTGCTTTCCTCTTTCATAATACTGATCATACTCCTGTTTATAACTTATTTTTTGCTCTGGCAAGTCACTTTGCAGACCACCAGACTGGTCCTTTGCTTCCTATGAAAATCTCTAAAAGGAGTAAATCTGATGTAGGAAATAATTCTTTTTTTTTAAAAAAAATAGTGCTCTTGCTTCCATACTGATGATAAAGTGAGTATTTATGAGGCAGCGTCTGCTGAAAAATGGTCAAGATGAATTTTTATTTTATCTACATGGATGATTAAGCAAAAAATTCTCAGAAAGTATGCTAAAAAAAGATGCAATGGAACAGTTACTGGGCTCTTGCTCCCAGGATGTATTACTGACTTGAGCAGTACTGGACCAACTGCTGCCTTTCATCATCCACTTCTCAATTCTTTTATTGCAACTTTCTCTTTGTAACTTCATCCCAGCACCCTTCCCTGACCTGGTTCAGTGTTTGATCTGGTCTGCGTATAGCATTTGCTTGGCTTTTTTTGGCAAAGCCTCTCATGAGTGAGAGTGGAAGTCATGAGGACAGGTAGTGGCCCACTACCTACCTTTCTTACAATTATACACTGACTGTGTAGTACACAGATACATGATATAACTGGAGATACAGGTGTTACACACAAACTTCACTGAAGTTTCTGTGCAGACAGAACCTTGTGAGCTCCCAGTTTACAGTCCACTGGAAAGTAGACAGGAGTTACTGTTTGATTAAGCTCTGATCTTGTGTTGCTACGTCTACCGCTTGTTATGAATAATGGGTTGCATGTGCCTTTTTTGATGCAAGCCCTTTTTTTTTTCTAGGATCTAGGCTGAAAGCATCCATTCTCCACAATTAATACAGCAGCTACACATATAGGTGACATTTAACCATTTTCACATTGATTCAGACCCAAGTCAGTAAACCCTCTTAAACCCCTCCCCCCTTGCAACACTAAAATTACTTACGGTATCCAGCAGAACTACTGTATATTTTGTGTCATAGAGCATCAAGTAAAAGGATAACTAATTTGGCAGGAAATAAGTGTTTCATAGAATCATAGTTTCTTAGGAACCAAAACGTATCAAAGAAAAAAAATGCATTCATCACTGCAAAAGTTGGTCAGAATGAAATTCATTGTAGCACTTTATCACTCAGAAACATAAAATCTGTAGTGTTCTGAACACTAAGATGACCAAAAATTGCTGATTAAGTTCAATTAATAATTAAAAAGCATAAAATGTGACCTCTTGGATTCTATAGAGGGCAATAAGTTCCAGTTGAAATGCCGTATAAGAGCGTGTCATGCAAATTGGAGCCTCGAGGCACTACTGCAGTGTAAGTAATATCAATGAGCTTGAATTTTGCAGGTAGGGGGGGTCTAGCACTTCCTTTGGGAATTCACAAGCAATCTGAACGTCAGCAACAGCTCCATGCGTTAGACAGGATTTCAGCTGGGCTTGGATGATTGCCAGAATTTCTGAAAACATACATTGCCGTGATTTCCCAAACTGAAAGCGTAATAAATTAAGAAGTTTCTGAGAGCCCTTTATAGCATTCTGCTTTGGTAATAGCACACATATTGCTGCTTGGATTAATTAACTGCAACCCCAACATCGTCCCAGGCTCATGGATGAAGAAGCCCCATCGATTCTCTCTTCCACACAGTGCCAGCCCCCTCTCCAAATTCCTGCCAAGTATGTTAAATGGCTCGCATCAGGCTGTCTTTTCAATTACATGCAAGCCTTTGGAAACATCTTCACCAGAAACCAAACACTGTGGAGAAAGAGGAAACTTAAATCCTATTTCAGGAAGACCACCAAAAGAAAGCTTTCTTTTACTATAAAAACAAACCTGAGTTTCATCAACATGGTCTGTTATCTTGCCCTCTAACCTCAGCATGGATCAGCTCTTACCTATTATCATTAATTGTTCACTTCTTTGTCTTGCTCTTTCCAAGCAAGCAGTGTTGTACAAGACTCATTTATCCACTGCCCCACTCTTGTGAGAGGACTTTGGACAGACACAGTCCTGCTATAAAATCAAGTTGCTCTCCCAGGTGGGTTAGTGTTTCCTCCACCACAGATAGGCAGTAATTGAAATGAAAACCTCATGTCTCCTTGCTTTCCCATTTGGGATGAATTACCCATGCAGACACTTCATTGCCAGCCCTGTGCTACTGACAGTATCATTAAGCTTAGTTCCACCAGGGACAAATCTCGTTAGACACTGAACAGTAATACTTCTATGCTACCTAATGAGTTTTGCGGTGTTGCACGTTACTTAGTGAAGCAAATACCTATCCTGTGCTGGAAAAGTAATGGGCAGAGCCTTCAAAGCATCCATTCTTCAAAGTCTGTATGTGTTTCTATAGAGCAACCGTTTCCTTTTCTTTTAGAAAGGCTCATAAGATAGAACAGGCATCTCCTGTGGTTTCCTTAGGGTTTGCAGTAAACACCTGAGTGTGTGCCACAGGCTGCAGAAAAAGTGAAATTCTGCACAAATGTCTTTGCGTGAGCAGAGGTAGGCACACTGCCGACTTCAGGTAGCTTCCCAAATGCAGGCTCAGAAGAAATCTTTTACTTCTCAACGGAAGAGATGTTATTCCATAGTGCCTACAGATACGAGGAACATATTTTGACCAGGACAAGTGGTTTATTAGTTTAGCCCAGAAACTGCCTGCAGTGAAATTCATTGAAGCCTGCAGAAGCCGTCCTCTCTCTGGTGAGCTATGGATGAAACCACTGGAATGACACAAGTCACTGTACCATCGTGATTCTGCAGTTAAAATTGCTGTGGCTTAGAGGGAATTTTACGGCTTTTGTTTTCCCTGTTTCCCAGTGATAGGCCTTATAAATGCCATGAAATAGAAACTATCACCACATGCGGCAGAGGAAAAAGCAGAGGAAAAAGCCCCGAGACACTGTCATTTCCTCAACTGACTGTCAGCAGTTTCAGTATCAACCTACAAAGGTCTTGAGTTATTTGAGTTATTACAAGTTACGTCTTTTTTTTTCTGTGGAATAGACTAACTGTACCTATTTGGTAAATTCTATTCTTAAATCTTAAATGATTTGCAGCTGCTGGGAGGTTAATATTTGTGTGTATGTATGTATGTACACACTCTGTTTATATATACACACTTTACATATATATATATATGTATATAACATATGGGTAAAAATATAGTTGTTTCTGTCGATTTTTGATGCTCTTTATTCCACAGGTTCTTTCATCCACACTATAAGCCAACTAACTCCTGCTACCACAAAACCTCAGAATTTTGGACACACCAATAGCACGTATGGTCTAAACATCCACTTTTATAACAGTCTTAAATTAAAAACATAAATTGTATTTTGTGCAATAAACGTGTGTGACAGAAATGTATACTTATAAGTCCATTAAAGCTGTATTACTTTTGGTTTTGGGAAAAGACATATCAAGATACAAGCTCTCTTTCTATCACTACAGAAACTTCCTACTAATATTGACTTGAAGGTAAACAATTATAATTTAAACAATTATAAACGTAGTCATGAACATATATAATATTGGCAATGCTCCCTGACTTCTGATCATGTGTCAAACATCTAAGTTTCATGGGATTTTAAAAAAAAATATGTTTAATACATTTTGAATCTTATATGTCTTCTGAATTTTGAGTTTTCAATGCACTGTATTTTCAACAGGTTTTTTTAACAAAAAAAGCTAGAACTTTTTTTTAAAGTTCCCTCCCTCCTTTTTTTACCATGAATAATGTCAAATCATGTTTCTTTCCTCTTTCACACTCAGATTTGAGTCCATAAGTAAATTTTCAGATGGCGATAAAATTGCAAAAGTCAATAGTCTAGCATTTAGCTGTACTTCACCTTCTGTTTGCATAAGTTTACAAAACTTTGTGGAGTTTTAATAGAAATATTTATCAGAGGCAAAATCCAAACATGATGGCCAGCATTAATGATAAAAATAGACACCTATTTTACATAGAAGCAGAATCCTAGTTTTAGAGCACTCAAGGAAGAAGTAGAAGAAATGCTCTGTTGTTAGGTGATCTGTGCATCAGGCAAACCCTAAACAGTGATGAATTGAAAGCATACTTGCCCCAGAAGATATTTTGATTTTACTAGCAGAATGCATGGATTAAAATGAGTTCTTAAATTAATATTTGCTTGCTCAAACTCATCTGCAAAAATCATGGTCTGTGTATAGGCAAACCACACAAGTTGCTTACTGAACAGCAAAGAGCCCTGTGTTTGCTTAATATACAAACTTCCACTGATTAAAGACTGACTTGGCAACTGTGTAAGTGTGACTCAAAACGCAATTGCCTGTTATGTCAGCAACCTGGAGGCAAAAACCTAGGAGGTCTTTTCCAGAATGGCCTTGCTTGCAACCAACCCCTCCTCTCTTGTCTAGTTTTAACTGCCCTGATGAAGACATTCCTTTAAATCGCCTGGTTTACAGTAAACCAGACTTTTCACAGTTATGAACAACACATAGCAAATCCTCAGTTCTGGTCTTATATGGCTCATTCCTAACAAATATCCCACATCTGCAGGCCCTAATCCCACAAATACAGCAACTTGGATATGCTTGGTGGCATGAAACGGGAAACTTAGTTGCTTTCCATATTTTATGACTAATACAGTGGACATATTAACTCTCAAGTGGAAGGTATTGTGCTGATCAGACTTTGATCTGGAGCCTTGATCCAGGTCTCCTGTTTCCATGTGAAGCATAATACTCAGAGAAAGAGTCCCTTGGTTAAAATTTTGGGGGTAAAAAGATTTAGGTGTGCAAGGCTGGATCTAACTCATAGTAACAAGTAATATACTGTCAGTGCAGGCTCTTACATCACTTAACATATAGTTGCTGAAGGTTTGCATGTGTAAATCCTATGATATCTGAACTACAGGACTTTTGCTTCACCTGTCGGTTGCCAATGGTTTCCACAGACTGTTGAACCACAGAATTTCGATCCATCAATACAGAGAGAGCTGTCTGCTTCGAGATATGCAAGAAAATTCAGTCTGAATTAGCTGCAGGTGGAAATGTTAAACTAGATTAAACTCCCCATAAGGTCAATTGTAGTCAAAGTTGAAATGACCTGAATTTGATTTAGATTGCTCCAAGACTGTTTAGATGCATGTTGACATCCTGTGTAAGCAGTTAACATCATTCCAATAGCTTATGCTGACTTGGTGAGTTGCACTAGTTTACCAAGAAAACAATTATAGGTAGGTTTGGTTTTTTTTTTTTTTTTTTTAATTAGAAGTGACGGGACCCCAAACATTTTCTGCGACAAATTCTCTCTAAGTCATTTCTATACCTTGTAAAGAGACATTAGTCACCAATTAGGCTCCTGGAACACTGTAATTTGCCTAAAACAATTAAGAAATGCAAATCCAAAAAAGCTATGATAGAGAAAGCTGTGTACTAGGGACACAAGGTGCTTGACAAAGCATTTTGGACTCTCAGTTTTATGCTATTGTCAGACAAAACTTTTCAAGGTCTTTTTCAACCCAAAACCTTTCTCACACATTCTGTACCAGGGTCATAGGCAATTACAGCTTAGGGACAGTTCTGTCCCAATGTACAGGAAAAGCAGTGAAAACCCCTATTTTGGGGGACATGCTCCCAATTTATCCTTGGCTCTAGAAGAGTATCAACTAGAAAGATGACTTTCCCAGTGGGACTTCACCGAGACTGATGTTATTCCACTGACTTTCACGACATTCAGGGTAGCCTCACAGACCCAGATTATTTTGGATTTTGGAGAACCCAGTGAAGTCATTACCACAGACTTAAGAAAACCAAATATGTTTTATATTTATGATCTTTTTTTCCACATTTTACATTTTAAGTGTTGCTATTTAATGATTTTTTTGCCAGCTGTTCGCCTATAAGAAGGGTGAACTATAAAACCAGTTTCAAACTGTAGTTGGTTTTGTCATCATACAAAGTTAAGGGCAGCAGCTAGGGACAGTAGCACTCAATAAAATTTAACTACTTAAAGTAAAACTGGCTCCAGTATTTTCTCTTAATATGATTATCCCTTTGGAAATTACTGCATGACACACTGCGCTTCAAGCAATCGATCTCCTTTTTTGTTATTGCACTGAATTTGCTTAAGGACTTATTTATTTGTTTTAGAAATTCTTCAGGAAGAAAATGTAACTGAACACCAATGCAGATTGCTGTAATATCATGGACTGAACTGATTTTACTATATGTATGAATATCGCTGTTTCTATGGTAGCCGTTTCTAGAGAGGAAAACTAAATTCACATAGGCAAAACCCAAGAAACACACACACACACTTGCTGAATGCTTTTGGAATCAATTCAGGATGATTTATCTTCCAACAGTAAGTTTCCTACGCATATAACATTCACTAAACAGTTTGAGCACTATGTACAACACTTTACAGGCTGAACTACACCCTGGGAAGTTTTTTGTGCCAGGATAGAAGAAAGTCAGCCAAAAGGTAAAATTGAGGGAAAAAACTCCACCCACATGCCTGTTTTCAAGCATTGATATTCCTCTTTGTAGAGAGGAGGAAATGAAACAAGCACACCTGTAAATAACTGCTTATTAGTGACAAATAAGCAGTTTGAAGTGAAAAACTAGGAAATCCACGTAGGCAAGGCCTAAGAGAAATCTGCTTGCAGAACAAACAACACAGCTAACAACAGCCATGGAGTTTTTGATGATTTCCTTCGAGTGACAAAAATTGTGACACGTACAATTATATATGAAAGAGGCGTGATTTTGCTAACGTTTTTTGACTGAACTGTGCAAGGTCAAATTGTGGGAGTGCATAGAGAGGGTTATTCTAGCATTCCCAGCAGAAGTTTTAGGAAAAGAACTAGTTTGAGAACTAGCTTGAGAAGAGAATATAAAACCAGGTAATTTTGAAGCTGGCTCCTTGCGGAACTTGAGCAATTTGATTTCACAGAATCAGGAAATTGTCAGAGTTGAAAGGGACCTCTAGAGATCATCTAGTCCAACTCCCCTGCTAAAGCAGGATTGCCCAGAGCACAATACTCAGGACAGCATCCAGGCAGGTCTTGAAGGTCTCCAGAGAAGGGGACTCCACAACCTCCCTGGGCAGCCTGTTCCAGGGCTCTGTCACCCTCACAGTAAAGAAGCTTTTCCTCATGTTTGAATGGAATTTCCTATGTTCCAGCTTGTGCCTGTTGTCCCTCGTCCTGTCACTGGGAACTACTGAGAAGAGTCCAGCTCCATCCTCCTTCAAGCCACCCTTCAGATACTTGTAAACATTAATGAAGTCTACCCCCAGCCTTCTCTTCTCTGGGCTAAAGAGTCTGTTTTTGCATTTCTCAAGCAGCAGTGGTGTTTTATGTCCATACCACGCGTTATGTAGTTTATGATTGAGACACATCACAGATCTATTACCTAGTACGATAAACTCATTATTTGGGAATAACTGTGGTGAGTAGCGTGAGCAGAAATTGCTTTATTGCCTCAGCATATTTGAGCTGGCAAATGTATTATGATTGTGTCTAATTCCATGAAGACAAACAACTCTACAGTCATCATTAACAGAGGCTGTAAATGCTATCCATGCAACTCTGCAGGAATTCTTACAGGCATGGAGGAAACCCGTTTACACCTTCTGTGGAATATAACACCCAAACGCAACCTCTTCAGTGTATCAGCTACAAAGAAGGAAGCAGAAACACTGATGCAATCAGAAAATACATTTCTGATGTGCAGAAACAGAGCAGGTTCATGTAATTCAGTACATATGTAACCCTAGGGTAAGTCTGTCAGCATAATAAGGATTTTCACAATGTCTGAGTGCTGCCTCAAGGCATTTGGAAACACCTTCTCCCTGCTGGCTCCTAACAGCACCTTGGAGTGTAATGAAACGGAATCTGCATTCTGCACCATCTCCTTTACCATACACTGACCGTGACCCCAATCCTGCAAATGCTTACATACATGCTCAACATTTCTATCATAAACAGCCCCACTACTCGTGTGAGGCAAGTAAAACATGCCTGTGATTTTTTACAGAAGGGGAAATCATGGCTTTTTAGGGTTACCAGCTAATTGCCTATGGGTTAGAAATGGGTCGGGTCCTTTGACGTTTTACAATACAGAAGAAGATGAGGTAACAACAAATTGCAGAATCTATATTCGAATCACAAAAATTAATACCAGCTGCAATGCCCTCAGGAAGCAATAAAGATCTCTCAGGAAAAAGGTTTAATAAAAAAGAAAGCAAGTCATAAGAGAAAAGATCCAACTAGTACTGCCTAATT
Organism: Pedionomus torquatus; assembly: GCA_013398155.1. NCBI lineage: Eukaryota > Metazoa > Chordata > Aves > Charadriiformes > Pedionomidae > Pedionomus > Pedionomus torquatus. The sequence continues at coordinate 846,828 of VZRU01002882.1, read as the reverse complement.
AAAACAGATCAGGTCACACTTTCCACTGCAGCTTTATGGATGCAAAGGAAACACAGAAGTAAATATGGGAGCATCGCTGGCTTTATCCTTAATTCGCTTTTCTGACACATCCAGATTATTTCAGCGCGACCTCTTTGTGCTTTACCAAACACAATCACAGGCTTGGAGACCATATTTGGCAAAGGTGAAAAAGAAAGGAAGTAAAAAAAGTACAGAGGGAGTGGTTGACTTTACAAAGCCGTCATCTTTCTCCTCGTTTCTTTTCTCCTTTCACAGTTTCCCAGTAGCCCATGCTACTGAAAGAAAGGCTGAAAAACTGGGTGTGGGTTCAGGGGTTTGCTTCTAAGCTCTAGTACAGATTTCTTGTACAAAGGTGAGCCATTAGATATTAGAATCGTAGAATCGTCTAGGCGGGAAGGGACCTTTAAGATCATTGAGTCCAGACACCAACCTAACAACATATTACAGTATTACAAGAGTACAAGCTGGTAAGCATCTCCACGCGAATAATTTTTTTTTCACACAGACACAATTAAAAAACCACCCAAACGTGTAGAAGAAATCTTAGCTATTTCCTAGTTTTAAAATATTTTAAGAATGAAATAATGATTGGAAGTAATTAGCAGCACTGTGTAAGAAAAGCAAGCAAACTTGGCACATACTCTGATGCTCAGCTGTGATAGAAGGTGAACTGGTGTGTAACCCAAAAGCTAATTTCTCTAGTAAGAAGTTATATTCATGGAATAAAAGAATAACTTGGGAAAAATTATGGAAAATATGTGCCTAATGAGAGAAAAAAGCCACGAGAGCATTCAGATACTAAAAAAGTATTATGGCAAAGGTTAAAAAAACCCCAGGTTTAATTACTATGTAAGGAGAGAATGCAGATAAATTATAAAGCGAAGGCAGTTTTGAGTTGATACAGTTCAATTTCTGGAAACAATGAGAGCTTTTCATGTTGCCAAATGAATAAGTAAATGAATATAGAATTGCAGAGTTTTCCAGGCCTCTAGAGAAAAATTAGTGGTGCTGGCTGGTACTGCCATTTGTTAAAAACTGTTCGGGGATTCTGCTAGAAACACAAGTAATTGCTTTCCATTTTCAAGGGTAAGCAAAAGCAAGTGGAATAGACTGAATTCATAGATGTCAAGCGTTACCTCCTGTGTGTCACACTTTTAATGTCTATTTAATACGCCATGTGAGACCCAGTGGGTTACAATGAGCCTTACAAATTTGCAATTTGTCATGGGTGGGCTACAGCATAGGGATCGCTGACCTAGAGTTGCTGTAGTACTGTGGAGCAGCCGTAGAGTCATGGCATCATTCTGAATCTACAAGGTACTTTCTGAGCAGTGAAGTTTTCTGAACGTTCTCCTGCATTTGGGAAAAGGGGTCCTGGGTGCTTATGAACCAATTGCCCTTTCCTTTTAACAAGCTTCTCAGTGATCACATTTTTTTGAGAGAAAAGGGAAGAGGGGAGAGGAAAGGAAAAAAGAGAGGAAGGAAAAAAGAGAGGAAGGAAAAAAGAGAGGAAGGAAAAAAGAGAGGAAGGAAAAAAGAGAGGAAGGAAAAAAGAGAGGAAGGAAAAAAGAGAGGAAAAAAAAGAAAGAAACAGGAAAAGAAAAAGACTTGGTGGTTCTGCCAGAAGCATTCTGTATGCTTGAAATTACAACTACGTTCAAATTAAAGTTTCAAAACACATGTTAAGAAGGAGATGGAGGCAATTGCTGGTTAGGGAGTCTCAGTGAGAACAGAAACGATGAGATCTCCAGAAACAAGTAGAGAGACAAACTAGAAGGCTCATTGGGCACCATCCAGAAACAGCAAATTCTCCTTTTCAACTGCAATAACTCCCACGTAGTTTGTGGGGTTAGCCCTCCTGACATAATTTCTTCCCATAGACTTCAAATTTCCTCCTTACTCACTTTACTGTGCAGAGGCCCTCATACGTAACAACTCCATCACCAAGCTGTCAAAACCCTCTGTGCTTCTGTGTAAAATTAGCAACCTATATTTCTCTGTAGGAGATAAATCACAAGTCTCCCCTTGCTCCTGAGAGCTCTGTACTTACTTGGGTACCGAATCTCGGTTTCAGGCTTCCCTGAAAGCAAGGCTGAATATAAAAAGGGCTTCTGTTTTTCTGGCAATTAACCTTGTGAGCATGAAACCACAAGAGCCTTTGATCATTCTTCTCTAAACAGCAGTCACTTAGTATCAGCAGACTTAATTTCCCCATGAACAATGAGGAAGTCTCGGCATCTTCCAGTCAATACATGAAGAGATGAAAATTTGGGAGGCAGAGAAACTGTTACATAGATGACACTGACAAAGTACAGCAATGAATGACGTAGGCAGATTTATTAGGCTGAATATGTGAAGGGTCTTACTCACTTTGCAAACTGGCATTTGAGGAGCTCCTCCCTGGATTTCTTTCATACCAGACCGCCTGGTAAATGTGGGCGAAACAGCACAGGAGTAAAAACACATGTGCAGATAGTGTATTGGTACAATGCTTTAACATGATCTGCAAATAATGTGACTTGCAACTGCTAAGAAAACGGTGGTATTTTTTTCAGTAGGACTGAGAAGAGAAATGACAGTGAGAACTCAAAGGGCAGATGTGGTTGTTTATCCAAATTGGTACAGTGTTTTAGAGGAATCTTTTATGCAACAAATACAACAAATGACAAGAATTTTGAATATTTTCTACTCTCCGAGGAAAAAAAGAATGAATGCAGAAATTCTACTAGAAAACAAACCAAAGATGCTATAATTTTTAAAACTAATGAATTAGAGTCATTGCATCTTTCCAATTGTGTCTACTGTGGGTCTTTTTTTTTTTTTTTGTTGCTGGTGGGGTTTTTTGTTGGTGGTGGTGTTTTTTTTTGGGGTTTTTTTTTTTTTTTTTTTTTTTTTTTTTAAGGAACAATGACAGCTAAGTTCAATGATAGAATGTGGTATAAAAACTACTCCAATGAATTGGCAGGCAGCTTCAAGCACAATCCCATTTACAGAGCAAACCAACATATGTAGCCCCAGGCTGCATTTTCACCTTACAAAGGGCCTGGCAACAGTCCTCAGCGTTCCTCCTGGCACTTGTTTGTGACTTCAGGTTTCAGGGCACATTTTCTCTGACAGTTCAAAAGGTTGTGCTGTGAACTGTCTTAGAGGAATTTTTGAGGAAAGAAAATAGAGATTTTTTAAGTCACATCAGCCCATCTATATCACAAGAGGAGCCTGCAGACAAATTAGATTGCGTTGGCATAAGTCAGTAGCAGCAAGTTACAGCGCCAAGGGCACAGTGCCATGAGGTCCAATTGCCGCCAAACTCTGGGCATCATGAAATCAATGTGTGTAAATTCATCTGTCAGCCATGGAAATTGCTGCCCCTCTTTTCTCAGGCAGTACCATAATTTCATTATGTGCTGATGTGTTTTAGGTGGAAGCCCCTCAGCAGCACTGCTTCTGAATAAGTCATTTCATTTTAAAAAAGGGTATGGGATTGGAGGCCTCTCCCATATTGAAGAAATATTTTGGAACTGAATTGGCATTCCACTTATCATTGTTTTCATAATAGTTGAATTTAAACTCAAAGGGGAAAAAAATACATCAGAAATTATATTGGTATAAATCATTAAGGGTGATCACAAAAATCAGTGGAAAAACTATTAGCAAATCTCCCAGTATTGTGGAATCATTAATTTGTTTTGCCTCTGCTTTCCAGGTTTATAGAAGGCCAAACGTGCCTTGGTCTCTTATTGTTATGTATGAGATCGTCTCCAGTTGGGAGAAGGAGAACTGTAAACTGTTGCTCTAGGTTATGCCCATTTTTCTGGGCATAGATTTTATGTTTTACATCTCACCAAGGTTCTGGAGCAGATTAAAAATTAGCGTGAACAAATCAAGATGCAGATTTCCAGCTACTTCATTATATGTTTCTTCTTTGAAAAAGGAGAAGCCATCCCCCCTTCTCCCTGCATGTATCTTAGAATCTTTATGGTATCAAGCACAGGCCAAACAAACATATGGCAGTCGGATTTCTTCTGAATGAGGTCATTCTGAAGCGAGGGTTTTCTCCCCCCCTTACTCTACCGACATTTACATGCTGTCCTCAGAATTTGGCCATGACATTCCAGGTAAAATTATCACTTTCCCAGTACTTAGTATCTTCTCAATTTTCTTTTTTTTTAAGTCAGCATTGGGAAGATGGCCATATCACTGCAGAATAGCTAACAGATTTCTTGGATTCTAGCCAAAACACTGTTTTGTAACTCCTTTTTGCCATGTTTTGGATTCGTTTCACCCCTTGAGTAAACATAGTTCCAATGCAGTTGGAGTTCTGGGGGTGTTTTTGAGAGTCGTTTTTATAGGAGTATAAAATAACTTCTATAGTACAATTACTCCTAGCTTTGAGAAAATTCAGGCAGCTCTTTCTGGAAAGAAGAACTCAGCTTGTGTTGCAGGAATTCTATTTAAAAATTAAATGTACTCCCTAGCAATAATAAAAGATAGCATCGATGCAGATTTCTCAGCTATAGATGATGTAAACCTTGCTCTGGGTAGGCTGCTCGCAAATAATAAGAGTCTCAAATAATAAGAGTTGGTCTATGTGATCTGTAGCAACAGGTGATGAAATTGCCTCACTAGCGATTATACTGGCATATGTTTTGTGACGCATCCTAGCTGTACCAAAATACGAGGCATTGCTTAAAGGGAAGAACCGTAAGAAACCAGTTTTCGTGCTAGCACTAATTACATAGTTCAGATTAGAACTAGAATTGGCAAGCGAAAAGAGGCTATGAACAAAAAGGAAGTTATTCTGATTGAGAAAAGGGTAAAAGGATAGCAGACCAACCCATTAAGAACATACCTTAAGTGATTTCTTTTCCCTCTTTAGAAGACATCCTCAGTTTTCAAATTTCTGTAAACTGAAGTGAATAGCAAAAAAAACCCCAAACTCCAAATACTTTTAATTATTACTCTTAAAAAAATAAAATAAAATAAATTCAAGTGATTAGCAATAAAAGGCATTATTACTTAAACCCAGCTCATGTTTTTAGCTCACAACATCTTCTACTGAATTGCACATTAGCTCACATTCATGGGGAAAAGGCGCTCCACAAAGGTAGTTATAGCAAAGGATGAAGGCAAGAGAGAGCAACCTCACTCTAAAGGGAGCGTTAGCTGTGAATTTAGAGAAGTCATTTAGCTCTCGCTATCTTATCGCTCCCACTTGTGGAGCACTGACCTGCCCCACAGGTGCCATGAGGCTCAGTCGGTGTTCATTAGAAATACTGAGATTTTCAGCTGAAAGGCACTACTAAAAATATTTTTGTTCCCATAGTAACGGACTGTGCAATACAATAGTATGGCTCTTTGCAGGATATTGCCAAAAGATCCTAGATGAGAAACTCTTTACTTCAACCGCTACAGCTGCCATGGAGAAAAGGACCCACAAAAGCCATTCCTATTTATATACCCATGTCTTACTCCCTTTTGAACCTTTGTGCAAATCTCTTTATTCTTTCACTGCAAAATTCCAGAGACAAACTTTCTGAGACCAAAGAACAGCACCAGTACCTCATACTTCCACACGTTTCATACCAGTTACCAAAATGCTAATTTGCTAATTTTAATACAACTCCAAGCACCTTTAGAGCCATATCAATATTTAAACTTGAATCATATCAATGTATTGAAAGTATAGAGAGGCTGCCCCGACTTACTTTTACAACAGTATCATTAGGATTGCTTGGGGTAAAACATTTCATAAATATGTGCCCTTTCATAAATAAGCCTTTCATAAATGTAGGCTTTGGCATTCATAACCAGCCTCCTAAATAAAAAATGAATATTTTAGAACTGCTGAACACTCTATAGCCCTTAGGGTTACAGGGTGGGATTTAGTGGCAATTACTAGGAGAAAAGCCGTTATTGGAATTAGAGCATTTTTATTCGACAGCCTGAATGGATGGTAGACTTAACTCCCAATCCCATTCTTGAACCTCTCTGCATAAAAACTAGAAATAAACTAGGAAATCTGTCATCTTGGCATTCATAAGAGCTGAGCTCGCTCATTATCTCTGTCTAACTTGAATAAACATAGGTTTTGCTATATTGTTTCTGAGTGAATAGCCTAGCTGGAAGAGAATTTAAGGACACTGGCATACAGTCCTTTGCTCTAAGTTACCCAATTTTCATCTCTGAAACTGGTCAACATGCCAAGGCTTCATATAAAAACAAAGGCAAAATACAACTAAATGAGGGCATTTCTTCAGAGTTTATCTTTTCTAATGATTAAAACAAGAGACCATTTGCATTAAAGTGCATCCAGTGTTTATGCTTTGTGTGGAGTGACTACATGCAGGAAGAGATTCAGTTTACATTATCATTAGTCTGGCTGGAATTGAATAACTGTGGGCCGGTGTGCCCTGTTCAGCTATTCAAGAAATAACACTCAGCAAAATCTTTCTACAAATACCTAATTGGCATCTCATGCTAATGTAATTAAATCAGCTTCAAACACATAGCTAGTTGCCAAATTATTTGAAGAACAGTAGAACACAGGGATATTGCCAAGGGAGAAAATGTGGATTAGTAAAAGAAAGAAATATAAAACTGCAGGTCTAAAATTAGGAGAAGCATTGTACTGAAAACAATAGTTTTCAATTAAGAAGCGAGGCTTTATCACAACAGCTGATAATTATAATAACATGAAAACTCTGTGGCTATACTGACACAGAGAGAGGTTAATGTTGGTGGTTCCCTGTGAAGAATCAAAATCTCACTATTTTGGCTATTTTGTTAGGTCAAAAGTTCTGGAATTCAGTATCCAAAGATCAGAGCCAAACTCCACAACTGAATTCCCCACCCCCAAAATGGGTGCATTCCCAAAATTCCATGATTTGAGGAACAGGTTTTTTTTTAAAAAAAACAAACAAAACATCCAACTTTGAAATGGCAAAGCAGATGAGGAAAGACCTGAAATCAATGGGTACATGAATAATGTAAGATCTTTTCATTACAACACCATTCTGGTATAAATGTATGTATAAAAAGAGGACTTCTGTGGGGACAGTGAGTACATACCTGTAATCTACCATTAATACACATTTTCTGGTCTTGCAAAATACTACCTCCGTGAATCGTTCCAGTATAGTTTTGAGTAATTTACATTCACCAAAACACTTAATCATGTGATTTCAATGGGATGTAAGCACATACTTAAAGTTAAGCCTATGTAAGTCCTTTGGTGGAAAGGGATAAACTTAAGCATATGCTTAAATGCTTACTGAATTGTGACCTACACTGCCTTGGCCCTTTGCCCATTCTGCAGGGTTAATTTCATGGTTTGTTTCCTTCGTCTCCAAATGATTCAGTGTTTATCTGTGGTAAAATACCTCTCCGCTTAAGATAACTATACCAACAGCAGGTATAAAATAATGAGAGTACACAAACAAAGGTTATGTCTTAAGAACTTTTTCAAACTTGACATCACTTAACTAAGGCAGAAGTCTGACACAGAATTTACATATTTTTTATCTGTAACTCTGACACAGATTCTTAATAATCAGATTTTGCCAGGAAGTACACCTTTCCCTTCTATTTCCTTCCACATTAATCACAAATGACTTTTTTTTTTTTTTCCTCAGAACAGAGAAGACCTCCCACAACATCTGACCTAAATTGATTTTTGATCTCCCAGAATAATAATTTTACTGATTATAGTGAAGGAATTAGTGGGTAAAATTTGGCAATAGCCTAGGCTGCAATAAGAGCTCTTGACCATAAAAACAAAGGAGTCAGTTAAATTACTCCTGTCCCGCTTCTCTGTATCTATTGAGTGTTAAACTGAAACTGCATGAGTAACGAAGAATCTTGAACTATTTTATTTAAAAATTTAAAAATAGTGTAAGAATAGAAGTGAATAAGAAATTAATGTATATTCTTAATTTAAATATGCTACCGAAAGGAGAAAAAGCATTTTTTTAAATTGCAGGAGGATCAACGCAGTAAATTTAAAACTCAGAAGAACGAAACATTTTAGAAAAATATTAAAAATTTAAATTTAAGCGATTGTACCAAACTGAGAGCTGAAAACACTCAGCATCTCTGAAAGTGGATCTTGCAAGCATATAAAAAGAATTCTAAGTGTAGCTTGATATTACTTCCAAGGACTTAAGAAGCACAAAGGCAAACAAAGTTTTTTAATATTTTTATGCAAAGAAACACATCTCATGCAAAGGCTTAATTTGCTGTTTTCCAGCCTAAACTGAATTTTTATAGCTGAATTTGTAACTCTTCAAAATAACGGTTTATATAATGGAAAGGCTGAGTCAACCTTGACTTCAGTGATGAGAACCATCACAGCATCATACTTTCCTCTCTTGCTGGAGAAATTAGGAATGTTTTCAAGTAAAACTGTGGTAAAGAAAAGATAGAAATGATCAGTAGCTCTTTAGATGCTTCTTTGAAGAAGAAACTTTTGAGTGGCAAATTAGCTCAGATTCTAAAACAGGACATAGAATAGCACATAAAATAGATGTTTGCCAGCATCACGGGAAATAGCAGAAGAGACTTTTGCCTTTCCCTGAGGCAGAGCTTCTTTGGACGTGCACTGCAGAGGAAATTTAACTTGAAAGCAGCCAAGCTACCCTGAAGAAAAGTAGTAATAGGTAACGGTAATGCCAGGGAAAAAGGAAATGTCCCATTTCAATCATCTTTTGAGCAAGATGCTGTATGATATCAACCAGAAATCAATTCCCTGGAGATCCTGTAACATGATCATTACTTTCAGGATTTCAGCAAACATCTCCTGACGTCCCTGCAACTGCTTGCAAAACCAGAAACACTGGAACACTTCAGCAGCTGTATTTCTGCAATATTGTTGGAAAATTGGGTGTTACTTCTGAGCTTCCATTTTTCAGACTGTGTTTACAAAACTTTAATTTTCTTATGNCCAGCCAGAAGCCTTTTTTTTTTTTTTTAACTGTTCCTTTATGTTCACAATTGTCTTATGTTCTTTGAGAAAATGCTGGGTCGGGTTGTTTCTTCTTCTTTGAGTGAAGAACTGCTCCTTATTCAGGTGGGCATGGTTAGGAGGAAAAGGTTCAAGAAGCCGCAAGGTAAATGAGATACAAATGAAAGCAAAGAAGTGTTAGAAAAACTCCTGAGGGACTCAGTATGTCAGTCGGAAAGTTTCTGAGTCCACTGAAAAGCCTACAAGCTAGGACCTGTCCAGTAAGGCACGATGGGCAGGGAGAGACTTGTGTGTAGAATGCTCTTGTTTCTGTCGAGTTTATACTCAACATATATGTTTTATTTTTATCCTATTATTTATCCTATTTTATTATATTTTCTTCTATTGTTTATTATATTTTTATTTTTAATAAATCATTTTGGATTTGGACTATAAAATCGTCTTCACCTCCTTTTACGGAATTCACTACAGCAGAGAGTCTAGGATGTTCCACTGCAAAATTCTGGCTGACTTTGGATACTCAGTCTGTCAGGTTTACTTGTCACAGTGACTTGGGGTGACAATAAGAATGAAAAGAAATCCATGCAAACATAGAAATTTTCATATTCCCCAAATCCACGATGAGATTGATTTGCCAAGAACCAACTCAGTGACTGAATGGAAATTAAGGGCTTTTTTTTCCTGAAATTTAGGACGAGTTAAGCAAATAAACAAATGCTGTAGACCAGAACATTTAAACTGGTGCCAAAATATACTCAGACAAATACTACAGTAATCCAGGCCCTGAAATTGTATATACAAGAGAATTCACAAATGTTTTTAGTCTTAAAACAATAACAACAGAAAGTTACCGTAAGCACTGTATGACTTATTTCATAGTTAATTCTTTAATGTAGTAACAGTATAAACCATGGCTGTGTTACATTGATGAGATTATACGACACATCCACTGCAAGCCCAGCACATTCGATGTGTGTATCAGCTACATGGCTAAACTGCAATTTTCTGAAAATCTACCTAGGCACACTTTTGCTTCAAAGACCAGAACTCCTCTTTTCTTCATTCCCTCATCACTATTGTAGCTACAAAATAATTTAAGAATAACCCCAAACTATTTAAAAATTACACTTTCAAGATTAAATAGGGCAGTTCTTATAAATGCATCCTAATTTTTTGTTTTGTAAACACTGTACTTTAAACAAGGTTTCTGTACACAGCTGCCCAGAAATGAATAGGTCACTGAGGGGAAGGGCTGGGGCAAGAGGTGAAATATTTCTAAAATGAAATAAAATAGGTTGGCCACACCTGAAAATCAAAGCTCGGGTAAATCCTGCTGCTATAAGTTCATGTAACTTCAAGGAGGTCAGTAGAGGTGCACGCATTTTTGCCTTCATGCGATTGACACTCTCAGAAACCCTCCTGGTGAGGACACTTTCACATGGTTCTCCCCAAGCCCCGACAACTGCACAGCAACACTTTGATATTCTGCGCACTTGTACTCCTGAATTTTTCCAAGATTTACATGACCATTGTTGAAAGCTCCTCTATGCTTTTTTGCTATCAAGCTAGAGGTCCATTTCACATTAGACCTTTTCTGCTTGTTTGGAGCTAAGCAGGGAGGAGTAGGATGCTTGGGAATGACAATCCGAGCAAACACACAAGTTGCGGGAGACTGCCATGCTTTCTTACAAGTAAAAAAGCACTCAAATCCATACAAAGTAAAATCTAAATCAATCTAAAAAATCACAAAAGGCAGCAAGGAGATTTTTCTCAGAACCGAAACCTGTATGGCTTTTATCCTTGCCTTCTTAAATTTTTCTTCATCTCTATGATTTTAGGTCTGGTCATGTCTGGAAGCAAAATATTGACTTTTGCCAAAAAACCTGTTGTCACAGGATTTCCAGTACATTTTGGCAGGTGCAAAAGATAGTTCACTGCGTGTGACTATCTGTCTGTTTATCCAGTTAAAATGAAAACTCTAAGCCTTTACAGATGCCTTTGGTGCAAGATGGAATATGAGCCTAAAGCAATTCCCTTCCTTTTATGGAAGAGTCAGGGTCACCTTCAAGTTAGGCAGAATCCAGAAGGATTTTCAGGATAGGCTTATTTATTGTAATATCTATTTACTTAGTTCCCTTTCTGTGATTAAACAGTCAAAAAAGTAGCATGAGGATGCAGTCAAATATAGGAACCTATGTTAATAATATGTTAAACCAAAACAATCTATCTTGCTCTACATTTGAGGTTTCTGAGAAAAGCAGTCTTATATATCATCTCCAAGAACTGACATTCATTAATCATAGTAATGTTTATTTTTCTAAAGACTAAACAACTTATATTGCTTTCTAATATCTGTAAAATTTCCTTACTTTTTAAGAAAAGCGTAATACACTTGGTTTTCTGTTCTGTGTTATTGCTATAGGCTGGATTAGCACCTGCATACAGAAATAATCTTGAAAACATGCCAAGCTGAGTGAAAGAATAAAACAGCATACAAACCCCAGTTATCTGGGAGAACCACCATCCCTGCAAATCACTTCACTTTAAATCATTTATAAAACAACCTTTTAAAGGGGACTATCCAGGCCATTATTTACTGGGAGTTGCCTTTTTTTTTTTAAAATATATTTCTAGAGGCACAGAAATGCTTCTAAATTGTATAAAGTTACAGCAGGTGCTTGTCTTCCTGAAAAAAAAATGTAGCAGAGATATCTGTTTTTTCAAGTTTCAGTATCTGCCTCTTACTTCAAAGTGTGCTTTAGTAACCTTATAAAATACACAAGTAATCAGTTTGCTGAGATGATCTTATATTGAAAAACAAATGACTCAATGTTGTTGTCCTTGTTTTCAGTTGCTAAGAAGCTGAATTTCAGATATAATTTCTGGTTTTAGGTTAAATGATTCACTGACTGTTCAACTCAAAAGAAAGTTCTTAAATATATTATTAAGGGGAGAGGTGAAGCACAAGAGGATTTTATGTGGTCTATTTGCTCTTAAATAGGCCCCTCAGCCCCAGAAATATCACAGTCTGTTTATTATTAGAAATATAGGTATATATATTATACAAAGTCCACCCACACCTGTAAGTTGTGCATACAAAATATTATAGGAAATGGATTAGTACGTTTAAGTCTTGATAAGCAGTAACTAGGTTCATTTTTAGTGTAGCAGAAAATGCTGTTATTCCTGTACCACATCTTTCAGAATGCATGTTGATGCATGATGCATGTAACTCATAATAATTCTGGTTTTCACATTACTTCTTAATATTAGCCATTTTTAATTCATAGCCTGTCCTAGATAGTGTATGTGAGTTTTATTGCGAAGCACAATTTCTGTGTGCAATAGATTATATTTTTTTCACTTCCTGAAGCAAGTCTTAAAATAAAATGCATTTAAATGAACCTAAAATAGTTTTACTGGCCTTTTTGGGTGGCACCCAGTTATAACAGTTGACTATAATGTAAAACTATTTCAACTACTAGTTCCAGCATATGTAAAATCATTTGATAGATGTAAATGTAATTCCTGGAGTGTGCCTGACAAAGAGTGAGTGTCACACTTGTCATTCTAAGCATAGAGGTTGTATAAGGAATGAAATTGGGAGTAATATTAGGTACTCCCTGTGAATCAGGAACTAGAGTAAAGCAAGTAAATAGGAAGAACAATGGTGGTTATATATTGATTTTGTTCTATGAATAAAGATAGCTTTTTTTGTCTCCAGGGATGGCAGCTACTGGAGTGTCTAAAAAGTGTAGATTGCTTGGGATAACTTACATGGAATTATATCACTGGGCAAACAGAATCATTTCACAACAGCGGCTGGAGCAAGAAATGGCTTGTACGCATCATAAGCGTGTAACAAGCAATGGAAAGTTAAGAGACAGAGGTAAGTGAGCCTTCCAAAGCAGTCCTGAAAATGCCCCACACTTTGCAACTGTCAAAAATCCCTTGGGGTTCTAGAGCTTGACATTTTTGACTCCTCTATGCTCAAATTCCAGTCATCAGATCTAACTGAGAATGCAACCTGAGTTCCTTACGGTTATTTGCACACTCATCACACCTGAAAATTCTATTTACCCCAATGGGAAAGCTCTCATAAGAAATCTGTTAAGAATGACACTTGCAGTTGGGAAACAGAACTCTCAGATCTGTAAGTGTCACAGGCTACATCTATCTCCTTGAACCTATTGGGGGTGCATTCTCTATTTACGTTTATTCACACATGCAGTACTTCCACAGCTGGACTAAAGTTTTGTGGCTTTTTTTCTATGTCCATCCAGATGTTTCTCCTCACACACCATTTTCTTTCTGTTCCAGCCTCCCTGTGCTGTTTTGTGCCTCCCTTCTCCCAGCCCACTCTCCTCCTCTGGAGTCTCCAGAGGAGACTTCAGAAGACTCCAGTCTTCTGTGCACCCAGTGCAGGTCACCCATTTCCATCACTTCATTAGCAACATGCAGCCCCTCAGTGGCAGAAGCACATCCCTTCAAAAAAAGAGTTTAAAAATGTTGTCTTTCAAATTATTAGGGAAACTTTTAATTGTTCTGAAACATTCTGGAAGTACCCTGGTCATTTAATGACTAACGGCTTAACAAACTAATAAAAATAACAGGGATGAGTGTTGGCCATGTGATCCTTACTAAATGCAACGACATTGCAAATTGCTCAGTAAAAAAGCCTCTTGTTCAGAAACATAAGTTCCTAAAATAAACTTGGATACCAAAATCCAACCGACATTAATATCAGGTAGCCCTCTTCGCATGAAGTTGGTTCTTCAGTGAAAAATTACATAAAATGCTGCCAGTGTTCATTGGCTGTGAGTGGAACAGATTGTCAGCCCCAGGAAATCTTTCGAAAATTACAGTGAACCTGAAAATAAACTGAAAAACACTCTTCCCCTGTGGCATCAACTGGGTGGAGGCCTTTCTATTCAGACCTGAGCTTTGCCACTGTGCACCCAGCAGAGTTTTTGTTAAAAGACAGAGAACAGAATGGGTGTGATTTCTTTGGGATTTACCATTTGTTTGGGTGGTACAAAGCCGAGGGCAAAGCTTGGGGAGCTGTGACATGAACAGAAAGCTCAGCCAAGCCATTCCTCGGTTTAAAAAAGAAGAAAAGAAAAGAGATGACCTTACACTACTGTTTATGAAGCCAAATTGCTTGAAGTGTTTAGGTGCTCTTCTTCAAGCATTTTAGAAAAGGTCTCTGAAATGGCTGAGGCAGCCTGACAACTTCTGCCACCACAGATGGTGACTTTCACACTGCTGCAATGTCCCAACTTTTTCCTGGGCTGGTTCTCTCCCAGTCAGCTGGGACCAACGTGACCATGCAAGGTAAGGAGGAAGGGTATACAGTGAGGGTGAGGGGAAATTTCCCTTTCAACAGCAATGAACGGTGACATGGGCTCACCATCCACCTACAGAAGTCTGTCTTAGTTGAAATAATTTCAGAGAAATGGCTATCTCCCTCTGAAAATCCAGGTCAGGAGTCTTAGAACCTTTCCTGTTCCTGAAGAGGCATTTTAAGAAAGCATTAAGCGCAGATGAAGTAAGAACTTCTGCCTCAGAGACACAGAAGACTCTGAGCCACATACAGCCGTAGAAATCACCCATTAAAAAGTGAATTGACTCACATACCAGTTTAATGAAACATCTCTGGCTCCAGTGTCCAACCCATTTATAGTAGCTGCCTGAGTTGTCAGAAAAAACTACCTAGTCCTACACCTCTTTACTCGTACCGTTTTCCATTGTAGGAGGTTCAGAACATCTCTACCTACTCAAAGGAATTTTGTTTTACTTCAGCAGCAGGAAATGCAGTTATTCTGGAGAGGAAGCGAACGTTAGATATTCAGTCTTGACATCCACAGGGAACATCAATTCAGTGAGAGGAACTTGGGGTAAGAGCAAAATTTATGTTTAATCTACCTCCTATATTCTCTTATTTACAATTTTCATATTCGCCTTTTGCCCAGTTTATGCAGAATGGTGTGTTATGGTTGGTGTTCTGTTTTTACCAGGTGCATATTCATTACTATTTCCAACGGCAATTAGATTACTTGGAAATTTTTGAAAGTCTAGTAGACCAAGTACTTCCTCAGTCAAAATAACTATTGATTCCAGTAATACCTGCACCAAAAAGCAAAGACTCTTTCTTCAGGGGAGACATCACAAGTTGGTTTAGCTCATCATTGAACAATTGTTTCAAAATCCTCCTTCTCCCAAGAGCCTAGGCTGCTCTTGTTTCCTAGGGGCCCAAGGCTTGTTACCCAGCATATACTGCTCCTAGCCAAAATGAAGTGCCTTGACGGCTTGTGAATAAAGCCTTGATGTGGTAAGTTTGGAAGAAGGCAGCTTTTGGAATACTTAAAAATAAACCATAAGGCATCCCCTTTTGCGGACATATTTTTCACAGTGATTTGTTCATTTTGTAATCATATTCTGGTTCTCTTGCACCAACAAAGACATTGTCCCAGGTTGTTACTCAATAACTTGAGCAAAAGACATCTTGTTAGGTCTGTAGGGCAAAATAGTCAGCAAGACTGCTAAAGGTAATATTGAAGCTGGTGTCTAATTTCTGCTTTAACAGAATGGCTCACTGTTATGCTGAATGCAAAAAAGTTTAATTCTTTCTTATATTTGAAAAGCAACACTTAACATTTAATTAATGTAGTGCATTCTCACCACACAGTAAATCCACAGGCATTTAGATTCTTGCTGTGGCAAGAATGCGATGTGCTTTCAGCATGGGTTTTAGAAACAGGGAAAGAGAGAGCCAAAACTTAATGGCAGGAATGTTATTGGAACATTCACAGTGGCAAGACATTCAAGAAACAACGAACCACACTTTTCATGAGTTATTAAGTTTTTTCCTTGGTCATAGCAAATTGGATTGTCTGGGATTTGGGGCAACTAGGCCAAACCCCTGGGAGATTTCAAAAGAGTAAATAATATGTTTGATTCAAAATCAACAGCAGGAGCATAGGGAAGTGATTTTGGCTCAAATACTGAATTCATGAGGAAGAAGCCTTTTGCTACAATCTCATAATGGCATCTTCTGTGTCAGAAAATATTGTAAGCTTCGTATTTCTCTTGCTCTGAAAAGCAAGTAAATTCAAGCACAAAAATGTCAGATCTGTATATCCAGATTTGTTTTACCAACTATATATTCATGAGCACAGTATAGTCCTAGGTAGAAATATGTCAGAAGATTAGCAAGAGATAGAAGTTGCTTGAAGCATCTATGCCAAATAATTTTGTTTCTGATTCTGTTACTCAGACTGAGAGACTGTTCTGCAACTTTTTGAAAGATTTTGAAACTGAAGCATATTAATAGATGAAAAATATTTTTTTCCAAAAAGGTATCTTTTTTTTTACTTTCAAATTTTTCCTTTTATGTACTCATTCTTAAACAAATATTTCGTCAAACCTGTTGCCTGTGAACGTCTTACAGTCAGACGTTAATTTTAACTAAAGGCTAAGAATTTTGAGAAAGGCCTTGTTAGAAGCAGTGAACAAATGCAAGATAAATTTCTTACTGTTATGAATATATATGAAAACTTTCTCAAAGGATTTGCCCCGTTCTTTACAGTATATCCTTGCTCACATTTTTAAATGTGATGGGTTTTACTGAGAAGATTTTGTTGTTCAGATCATGGAACTTTGATGAAATCATGTTTCTTACAACCCTAGCTATTTTCCAGTTCATGAGTAAAGCAGCTGAACTGTTTTTAAAAGACAGACATTCGAGACATAATCCAGCTTGGGTATTTCTATAAATGTGACATTTCACCAGAAATTTTTTACTTTCCTTTCTAAGACAGGATTAAGTTAAAAACATCACTATAGCACCGATATCCAACGTTTTCTTTTTTACCCATGGCAAGAAGCATCATCATCTTATATATATCAGAATGCACTGTGAGGATGCAGACACAAAAATACCATTTCTGTGTTGAACAGTGACAGAAAGAAAAATTAAGAAGTGCAGGGCAAACAAGTGCAAGAAAAGAATCCTAAGGGAGGTGAAAAAGTTTTGTGAGACCTTGTAAGGTGAGTGATTTTAGAAGAGAAGAATAGCCTTGGATTATAATCCTTCCTTAACTTTAGATGACAGAATGTGATTTCAGGGGAAATTTTCAGTGTCAGAAAATGGCCTCAAATATTCTTCCATCTGAGTCCAATATAGCCTCAAATAGGTGGTCCTGCAGTGTAAATGGTACAGAGAAAGACAGTCTGGGAATGAGCCAGTTCTGGGAACTTCTACATCAGAAATGCAGGTAAGAACATTATGAAGAAATTTAACATGTCTACATGGCTGCTATAACCCTCTGAACATTTGCTTTTGTTTTCAAAAAATGAAAATATGCAGCCTTTGGAAGCTGAATCAGAATTAGGATAGTTAAGGACAGAAGGGACTTGTGGAGAGCAGAGCTAGCTTCTCACAGATTCAAATATGCATTTACTGTGGAAAAAACTTCCAAACACCAGAAGATAGTAAGTCCTTAGAAATATTCTAAAACAAAAACTGGACAGGGGAGAAGAATTGTAAACAAATACTTTAGCTCCAACCAACAGTACTCAATAGTTCTTCTCAGAATTAATTTACAGAGTTTAGCACAGATTTAAGTCTTTCATCTGATCTTCTGAATTGGAAGAATTATGTATATTGCTTCTAGACAGATAAAAATGGTCCCGATCATGATGCCAGTACACAGTAAACTGGCAAGCAGAAGGAGAGACATTGGTTGAGACTGCTGGGGAAGCTGGTCTCCCCACATCAGAATTAAGGAAATTAGCAAACCACTGGCAAGAAGTTAATCATGGATGCCCATACTTGGTGGCAGTACTGTGGAGCTTTTGGATTTATTTGCCTAGCTTTTTTATGTCTTTGCTGAACTGTGCCTGGTCTGTGCCCATAGAGAAGCATTAGCGATTTTGAGTATTCCTAATACAAATATATTAAGCCTAATATCAAAAAAAGTCAGTGTAAAATTAATTCTCCTAGTACTGATTACCACTCTCAACTCTCCACCTTCAAATTCACTACACTGGGAAGACAAGGCTTTAGCAACGTAAGCTGCCAGGATGATATCACACCTCATCAAATATCACCATTATGATTAGGATAGAAAGAGCACTTGATGTTGGGGAAGAATAAATGTAAATCTGGACATTGTTCATGTTGCATGTATTTGTTTTCTGACCTTCTTATCTTTTATGGGGAATCTCATAAATATAGGCAGTGTTGTTCCAGTTTTAGACAGAGAACCTCAAGCATGTGTGAAGTGTGAAGCAAACTCTCAGAGAAGCCAAATCCCTATGCTCCTCTTTTTTTCTTTTTTTTGTTTTTTTTTTAAATGGCAGTACCATTAAAATATGCCACCTGCTACATAAAGCTGTTGTATTTACCCTTTTAAATCGTATGAATGCCACATAGAATCAGACATTTTATATGATGGGCTATTTAGCTTATTTCTGAAAACTACTGGAAACATTTTTGTTCTTTAGTGACTTCATCTGATTAAGACAATAACATACAGAAAATTGATTTCAAATTTACACTCTCATTACTAAACTCTAAACCACTGAATACTAGACAAACGATGCTTCTTTTTTACTGAGTTAACTCTAAGCATGTAGTCATGGCTTATTGTCATCTCCTAATTCATTAGGGCTGGGCCCTATAACGCCCACTGATTACTGCCTGACATACAACAAGAAGTCATTAAAGTTTTTAAATGAAGTCCTATAAATGGTTTAACAGCAGATCTTAAAGAACTTGCAATGTATTTATTTTGTTCCTTCCTTGTGTCCCTGCATAAACAATTTGCATAATGTGTTCCTATGTATGAAACCTATAAAAAGTAGATTTTATTTAAATACCAATCTGTTGTAAGAACCCAAGGACTCATGTCTTCCAGCAAAAAAATTGGACATGATCGTGTTAATTACATTGTGTCTGAGGTGTATTAGCAACTCACACAAAGCAGATCACAAATACTTCCTCACAGAGTATATATATAAACAAATCAAAATAGAATGTAAATTAAAAATGTAGTGATAGCTATGAGATAAAATGACTTCCAAGCTTCTGCTTACTACTTTGGGGAAAGAAAAAAAAAATCTGTAGAAATGACAATGACTGATGTTTTTTGTTGCTAGACGAGCAGCTTTGCATCTGGCTGTATTTATTCATATTTTACATGCACAAATTCAGCTTTCCAGAATTCCAGATTGCACCATACGCCTGTCCCGTCCCTGTCCTTATTTTCCATTCCACAAGCCTTTATCATTGGCCTATTTTATCAGCAACAACTCAATGTTTTCTTCCAAATCATCCCTGAGAATGTCACTTTGCCTGGTGACTGTCTCTGTAACCCACCCTTTGCATCTTGCACTTCAACAAGCAATTTCATTGCTTGAGTAGTTAAGTTGGAAGATTTTTCTTGTCATTGTATTTGTTTATTGGAACCAGGTTTCATTAGCATTTCTGTAAGACAGAAGACTGCATCAACAGATTTAAAGGCTGCCAAACCCATAAAATCCAATGAAGAAAATAAAGCCTAAGGGATAAAATGATTCAGGGGCTATAAAGGTACCAAGTTCTGTTACCCGGCTGGACATCTTTTATAGAATTCTGCTCTATAAAGCCACTTACAGCGTCATACTGGCGCCATTGGGTGAGACCTCATTATCTGGGAGATAACTGGACTGTTTTACAAGGAGAGGGAGAGCTTGGGGCCACTGGGCATGTTAGAGGAGTGTTTCATTTGAGAACTGTCAGGTCAAATCGCTTCCACTTCTTATGTTATCCAACTGTGGCAAATGTCAGTACACGTGGTAGGAAGAACAACAGGCTAAAAAATAATATTAAAAAAAAAAGTCATCTTTCAAGTTTAGGGGTTTTAACCAGTATTTGTGTTTAGCAGTTATAACAGACAAGATACCTAAAAGGAGAACCTTTCTCATTAAAATCCAGCACTGAAAACAAAACTTGAGTGAAGGGAGTAAACAATATGCTTAATTGTTGCCAGCCACTCCATGCAATACACTGTTTGCAGGGTTGAGACTAAGGGTGGGAAAAAGAAAGGGAATATTTTTCACAGTATTGTAAATATTTATGTTGCAACGAAATATCCTCAAGTACCTTAGGCAGAGGTTCACAAAACATGAAGATAGAAAAGTCCCACCTTCTGCCAGATGGGGTTTGGCAGAACATGACCAAATAATTTACAGATTATATAAAGAGATCACCTCACTCATCCTTGAAATACAGCAATCTGGACTGAATAGAGGCAGCCCTTCATAGGATGCAGTTACGTAGCAAGAGAAGAAAGATTCACTTAGGGGGAAAAATTGCGGTTTAGCTACTCTGCTTCCCTGTACAGGCTTTATTTTAGGCTCTGTATTATTTCAGTGTACCTCTGCAGATCACAAAGGAGGTAGATTCCATGTAAACGTGCATGTTCTAACTGATACAGTTCAACATTCACATTTTCTGTGTGCTGCCTATCAGCAGCATCTAGGACACATATTACAAAATGACAGCAAGAGGTCAGAGATGGAAAGTAGTTAGAGAATAGAGAAGCACCTATCTTCCACTCCTCCACACGTAAGTAAATGTTGCTGCTTGGGTAAGTACTAAGAGATCAGGAAAGTACATATAAAGATCTTACTGGTCCATGTGGGAAATCTTATTAAGGTCATGCTGGGTGCATACATTTTCAGGCACAAACTGGCAGAAATCCCAAAGTATTGAAGGCAGGCATTGGCCAAATTAGGCTTTAAGTTTAGTTTAGGACTACTGGATCTCCCTCTCCCTAATTCTATCAAAGGCTTAGTGGTCACTGGTATATTCTGCCATTCTTAAAATGTGGAGGAAAGGCAGCTGTGCTGAGTGACTGGCACAGACATTTCCGACTGCTGGCTCCTGGGAGGTCTGTGTGAAAAGGTTTTTGAAGATAGGGAACTTAGTGGAGGTTGTTTGTTTGTTTTTACAGTCTGGGTTACCAGGAACAGTGCAGGTTTCTTAGGCTCAAACACCGTCAACTGTTTAACTGACAGTTAATTAAAAATGTTAAGAGGGAAGGAAAAACCTTGTAAGTAAAAAAAAAGGCCTGCTTCTGTGAAGGAAACTATTTCTATAAATGAATGTTTACCTTTTGCCTTTGCTCATTTGAACTGACTATCTGTTCAAAACTGATCTCCAAACTTCCTCAGTGAAATAATGGAAGCTCTGCCGAGACTTTTGCTCTCACTCCCTGAAAATTACTAATCAGCTTCTGTGAGCAAAAACTCTCAACTAAACTTCACTCCTGGGGAAGACTGACTTCTAACCTCCCCAGGAAATATAATAATACAACAGGGAGCCTACTGTGGCGTGTTTTCCCAAAACCAGTATTGCGTTCATAGGGCATTAAATGTGTCCTAACTGCACTGCACATTCTGTGGAGCACTGTTCACAACACAACACAATGAAAACTTAGAATCATAAAATCATAGAATGGCTTGGATTGGAAGGGACCTTCAGGATCATTCAGTTCCACTCCCCTGCCATGGGAAGGGACACCTCCCACTAGACCAGGTTGCTCAAAGCCCCATCCAGCCTGGCCTTGAACACCTCCAGGGATGGGGCACCCACAGCTTCTCTGGGAAACCTCTTCCAGTGTGCTAACACAAATTCGTTGTCCATATCACCATTACATTTATTCCACATTATTTGCATTCTCTTTTTTGACTGAAGTTGCTGAGAAAGTATTCAGAATATATAAACTTGTATATTTTGTATCTGTTTCCTCACAAGAATGATGAAAAAAAATTCAAAAACTTCTGATTTCTTCATATTATTACCTCGTTGATGGGTTTTCATCCCTTACTTTTTCCTTTGGCACAACTGTGGAAGGTTGCTAAAAGGATGAATTTTGACAGCTTTGGCACTTTTTATTTATATTTATGAAAACTAGCTATGCAAAACAGAAATCTTTTATGTTTTGTAAATTATAATGAATATCTAGGAATGTAAATGAGCATGTGGGTACTGTTCCACTGCAACAGAAAGAACGAGATGTTCTTTCATTTAGAACAGAGAAGAAATTGCCTACCTGGCAATAGGAATCAGCACATAAACAAGCAACAGTTTCCTATGTGATTACAAAGGCCATAAAATAAGCAAACTCTGAGAATTTGTACTTCCAAAACTAAGCTCACATTGCAGGCACAACACATCTCCTCATTTGATTTTGTGTTTCTCCTTTCTAGTTCAGGGAGCAATGTACTTATAATATGCCTCTTACCCTTATAAACCAACTGGTATATTTGAGGAACATCATCTTCAAATTTTCTTTTTATGAGCCTAACACATCAAACTGCACAGATTTTAGAGATGTGGTGACACACATTTCATTGTGTCATTTCCATGAAATTAAACCCCACGTTGTTCTAAAGCCTGAAGTTGGATTAGACAACAGAGGCACGTCTGCAACAAAGTCATGCTGAAGGGAATCATGACGCCAAAACAGTTCTGCCAGGCACAAGGAAACAAAACAGAAGGACTGCAGAACAATAAGTAAGAAAAATAAGTTAAGCCAATGTAGAGTAAGGAGGGAAAAAAAAAAAAAAAAAAGAATTGTATTTAGCTGGTTCAGCTAGCAAATAAGAACACTCTGTTAGAGGGTTGTTAGATCTCAACTGTAGCATCTCTGATTTCTATGTGGATGTGGTGGTTTTCCTTCAGAAAATGGTAAGGTGAGAGGAAACTTCTATTCAGTATTGAGGTGCCAGTTATGTGGACCACAAGGCTCTGACTCGTACTTGAGATTCCAGTCTTCTCTTATTTTTAATGCTGTAGTGTCCCACTTGACACAAGATGTATTTTCTCCTTCAAAAAAACTTAAAACTACATCTTATCAGACTCTATTCTTAATTCTGTAACTCTTTCTTTTACATTTAAAAGCTTTGGAAGGCCACCCAACACTTTTGCCAGAGTACATAGAGGTCTACATTTTCTTTTTCCTCTGCACTGATGCAAATAAAAAGCAGTGATATTTAGGACAGGCATAAATAAGAGGAGAAACTAACAGAACTTCTAAGTAAAAATGAATGGAATAATTTATTAGGAAAAAGACCCCCAGATTTCAGAATGGTAAACCAGGGACTGTGGCCAAAAAGAAAGAGATGAATAAAAACCAGCATGAATTTGTTAGGGAGAAATCATGCCAAGGCAATTCAATTTACTTGTGGAGCAAAGTAACAAGTCCTGTGGAAAGAGAAACATTTGCAAAAGCTTTCAACATTTTTTGAAATGTTATTGTTATGAGCAAATAAGAAGAGCCTGAACTAGAAAGCTAATACAGGGTGGATGTAGAAGCTGTTAGGAAATTTTCCATAGAAAAATAGTTCTTTATCAATATTTCTTTATTTTATCAATAGTTCTTTATCAGAAGGGCAGTTTGCATCAAGTGAGCTCCAAAGGGACCAACACTGGCTCTGATGCTACTCAGTACTTCCAGTGATGACTTGTATGATGAGACAGAGCATATTTTTCAAAAGCTGACATCAAATTGTGGTGACTGAAGCATGTTGAGAGGACAGAATTAGAATACAAGTGAAAGGGCCTTCCTCTTCTCTGTGATTCAGTAGAGCCCAGGGCAATAGAAACTATTTATTTATTCAGAAATTTTTAGCCTAAAAATGAGGATGGAGAAATGAAAAGGACATGGGATGATGAAGAGAACACAAGTTATGCTTGAATTTAAACCGAGTATCATAGTATTCATGAGGTATACGAAAAAAATCTTTGAAGGTAAGACTGATTAGACCTCCCCCCTATAGCACTATGATCTGTTTGGATTCTGCATTTTAGTAAAAACTTGGAACAATTGGAAAAACTTCAGAGGAAATCAGGAGGAACTGTAACAGGTCTGGAAGACGTGACCTACAAGGAAAGAATAAATGGAAGTGCCATAAAGTGGAAGAGAGCAATTATCTTTCATCACATATGTCAGGCAAGACAAGGGAAAAAATAACCTGAATTGGATCAAGGGAGATTTATGAAAATCTTCATTGTATAAAAAGCCTTGCAATAGCAAGATTGGTTCAGGTGATTCTGGAATATTTCTACTGGAAAACCAAGAAAGAGCTAGACAACTGGTCAGGAACAGCAAGTGCATTTGGTACATCCTTAGGGGGAAAAGAGAATGAACTAAATGATCTCCTGAAGTCGCTTCCAGCCCTGTGATTCCCTGATGTCATGGCATATTCCTTTATACCAGAGCTACATGTTTAACTTTTTACCATTTACAGAATTCTCACAGGAATTATAAACTTTTATTTCACTATTTATTCTTATTATAGTCCATTCACTTCATATTTGGTATAAATATTGTAATATTGCACTCTCCTACCTGAGGTTTTGCTTTTATTTAAACTTTTCCCTCTGTCAAATAGCCTTTTCAATAAAGCATGGCAGCAATAATAAATGACCCACAGCAAGAGGAGAATTGGAATGGGAATCATATAACAGGAGGAATTCTCCTGTTTCATAGACATTCAATTAATTTATTTCCATCAGGAGAACTCCATTTCCCTCTCACTAGCACAAACCCTACAGCTGTGGTTCAGGAAACACTCTTACAGTACAGCCTCAAATAAATACTTCACAATTTCCTACTGACACTTATAGTTAAAGTGGTCCCTCTGCCAAATGGGTAAAGTCACAGTGTTCAGATTAGATTTCACTATACCCATCAGCAACAAAAACTGGAGTTTCAAAATCATGGGGTATTTATGGAAAAAAAAGAAATCTTACCGAAACCAAGCAGCTGCAAGCCTAACAGGTGACACCACTTTTCTAAATCCAAGGCACCACCCACTGCTGATTCACCCATAGCCATGACCATTTCTTTCTAGTCTATATGATTAATAACAAAACGTTTAGCTCTTCCAAATATTCTTGGCATTTAGCCCCACACCTCACTTCTGAGATGCTTCCCGCTCTTTCTTTTCACCACGCAAGTCTCAGACCCAACCCTAAAACTTGATGAGTGCTATTTCTCAAAAGTTAGATCTCCTAAGGACTGATTTTTAAAGCATTTTTACACAGCATAACTTTTGCCACATCTTATGTACTTGGAATCTTTCTTTTAAGTGCAGAACAGTGTGCACTGAAAAAGAGAAAGTCCTCTAATCTTGATCTTTTAGAACTATAATGTCTTCAGTTTAGGAAATGAAAAGTACTTTCCTAGTACTTATGAATGTAGACTTGTAATGCTTTTGCATTTTCCCCACTCATAGATCACTGATGAGAAAAAAACCAAGAAGAAGTAAGTGATTTTTCAGAATTACAGAATGAGCTTATGGGAACACTTATAACCACTCTTCACGCAGACTCTGCTATTATTGCTGGAGCCCTGACTAAACATATCCCTGGGATTCTCCAAATATCTTTAGCATGTAAATCCTTTTACATTTACCACTGTTATTGCAGGGGTCATTCCCTTTCACTGAAATACCACATATACTTATTTGTCTAGGTCACTTTGTCTCAGTCTGTTCCTTTTTTTTTTTTTTTTTTTGACTAAGTTTTCAATGAGAAACTTTTAACAATCTCCATGGCAGAATATCTCTTCATATGGAGCTAGAACTACTGGTTTTCCAATGTCTTTCTAAACAAGTTCTTTCTTTCCATATCCAATTTAGTTTCTTGCTTCTTTAAAAAATACACAAATAAAACACCTCTTTTATTACAATGATGCCAATATTTGCAGAAGAAATTTGTAAATTTTTTTTCTGTCCAAAGAGAGCTTAGAGGAAAGAAAGATTTTTCAAGGGTTTCAGAAATATAAAAACATAGTCTTGTGTAAGATCCACCTGTAATCATCTACTTTTGTGTCTGTTTTCATAAAGAGTTTTGAAATGCAATAAGGAATGTTAGGGTTTTAGGTAATTCTAATCCAGTTGCTTCAACATCTGAATTTTAGGCAAACTCAGAACAAATTTCAGAGTCCTCAACTGAGTACTCATATGGTCTTCTGTTCAGTGCCAAAGGCTGCAACTGGACCAGCTAACAAGACACCAAAGGCAGTAACTAAAGGACTTTTACCTTGTAAAAAATGCAAGTGCCTTACGGTTTTTCACTTGGTAGGGGACAGACTTGGATGTCAGTCCTTCCAATGCCTGCCTAATGCCAAATAGGCAACTTAAGATATAATATGGTAGTGTTCAATTTACTAGATTGAACCACTCGGACAAAAGATGTAGATGACACAGAAGCTCAGGAAATTGGGTGTCAAGACAAAGACATTTACAGCCCTGTTCTGAAATGCAACGTTAATATACAAAATGTCCTTTTATGAGGACATTTTAGAGGTTCAGGTGCTTTTAGAGGGCTGTAGCAGAAAAGCAGAAATATTTTAGCGTATTTTAGGACTTGGTGCCCTAGAGTGGGTACTGGACAGATCTCGGATACAACATCTGCCCTAAAACCCTCTACTTGCAGGAAATAGTCCTTTTGTGTTTCTGCACAAAAATCTTTCCTTTCAGAGACTGTGTAAGCTCAAAACCAGATGAAATAAACATATGAGTGGGAAATTGGTGCCTATTCTGGAAAATGAACTCAGAGAGAGAGGCAATGAAGATGTTTGTCTGTTTCCTCCATCAGGAGGAGTTCTGTGAGCCCATCATTTTGCCATCCCCAGAGAGAAAGATTGAGATCTCTTTGTTAGCTTAGATCTTGTGATTTTCATCAATGTGAAGCTTCTCTCATGTATTTAAGAGTGAATGTCAGCTTTGGTATATTTTTAAAAATCAGTGAAGTGGTAAGTTCAAAGAAGCTTCCGACCACGCTGTGCTTTAGAACGTTTAAGAAAAACTATTAGACCATTGAGTCATTATCCTGATATTTATAACATTAAAAAAATTACATCCTGAGGGATGAGAGACTATGGAGAGCAGGTACAGTCATCCTCTAACCAGGACAGCTTCAGCAGAGGAAGATGCTGTTAAAATAATCTTCCTGATTACATTCATGAAAGGACATAAATTGCAGAACTCATCGCATACTTCCTTGAGCCTTTTGGGAAACTGCTGATAAATTTCACATGACAAGCCCTTAATAAAATGTTAGCAAAAGAATCTACAGTAAGATGAAGACTTCAACTGAAAATCCCTATTATGCAAAAATATCTAGTCAGCACTGAGATCTTGTAATTATCAGATTGACTAAGAACTAAAAAAAAAAAAGCAAGTAAACAGGAGTAAGTGGAAAACCTGTGTAGGTTTATTTTGATAGCCTGAAATAATGGAATTTCTAATGTATACACATCAAACTTCTTCTCAGAGCAGTCAGAATTGTCTTCAGAATTGAGCTTATACTCAGCTTTATATTTAGTTATCTCCTAACTGGACAGTAAAATTATTTGTACACATCTTTCTCTTTGAAGTCTTTACACTGTGTAAAGACCCTGATCTATAGCTAGAGCTTCTAGGGGCTAGTAATGCACATCTGCAATAATAGAATATTGTCTCAATCAGATTTAGGAAATGTATGTCGTGGTCTCAGCCAAATTTGCCAAAACCAGATTGACAGATGGCTCTTCCTCCCCCCTTTAAGAAAAAAAAAAAAAGAAGAAGAGATTAAAGAAATTCAGGACTTTAGAATGAACTAAACTACTTTAATGAAGTATTAATACTAAAATTAAAATAAGAGGAAAATAATGAAATAGATGCAGTATATACAAAACTGTATCAAGCTCCCAGGATGACAACCATGTCACCAGCAGGCATCAGGAAAAGTCCCTGACTGGACTCGGTGATCAACAGGAGCTGGATTCCAGATCTGGAGTCAGGAATGCTCGGATCAGGATCAAAGGCAGATGAACAGGCAGGGTCCTCCTTGGACATCGGCCATCAAAGAAAGAGGGTTGACCCTTTGATCCCTCAGCATCAAAGGGGCATGATACGGATGGGCTGGGATACCCCTGTTGGTCAGTTTTGGGTCACCTGTCCTGTCTGCTCCTCCTTGCAGGTGGGACCCCTTTATGCTTTTCTGCTTCCGACCCTCCAACGGGGCAAATAACAAAATTACCTGACCTTGGTTGTTCTAGCAATAAGTATAAACAAGGGCCTCACTGCATACCATTCCTTAGTATAATCAGGTCTTATCACTGTGAGATGAAACAGTTCTGAACAATGTGCGGTTAATTTCAGAGTTTTGATAGTTAGAAGAGGCACAGCTAAGAAAGTAAAATTGTAAAACAGAAAATGGGTTCATTTTACCTCAAACTAGGACAGCATATTATTTCAATATTCAATAGTTTCCATTGCTAATGCTGTTTGGAGACTCATAATAACCCTGTGGGTGCTTTTCTTTTTAATTATATCTAGTAGCTTAGCTAGTATCTAATTGCTCAGAGCCTGCAGTTCAGTTCTTGACCCTTTTTCTTAAAAGATGTAGCATGAAAGGACTTTTATAGAAACATTAGCACCACAGCAGTTTCCCAGGCATTGTGTGAGGCACTGGAGAAGCAGCCCTAAGAATTCCTGCCACACAGTCCTGTCCTTTTGCTGTGTCTGCGCAGGTTGGCTCCTGCCAGTATCACATACAAGGACTCATTATATTAAGTGCCTGAACTTGGAAAGGGGAACACAGCCAAAAGTTCTTGAAAATTCTCTGCATTTTACCTCACATCCCATTTCTAAAATATTGAGTTTAATTTATATGTCAATGTGCTAATACCTTCATACATAATTATTCATTGTAGAGCCAAGGAATCAATTCTCATCTTTGTTGGTAATGAATGGAAAAAATGCGTTTAGGGGTGACTCTTTATATGACAACAAAGGTTGTGTAAACCAGATGCCATTCCACATGCTGGCGGCAGGGCAGGCTGAGCAATCCTCAGAACAACATGAGAGCAGAGGTGCTGGTGATGCAGAAGGCTTCAGTAAAGAGAAGGACCGGAGCTAGAACAGGTCACTGGTGTTATCTTTGATCCACTTCCCCAGGGTAGGCAGGGATTTCCACGGTTTGAACATCTTTCCACTGCTGGCAGTAGAGGTTCAGGATAATGGCATTAGAGGTGAAGAAAAGAGAACAGGAATCTTCATGTTTTTAAAAACTAGTTTTTGATTGCAGGTAGAGGAAGTGTTAACATGATTGAGCTGAAGAAAAATACTCTGTTTTCTTTGCTGCTTGTTCTACATAGTAAGAGATAGCATCACCATTATGACTGATTCTATTTGAGAGCTGTCCTCCAAACCAGTATCACAGGCAAAAGCACAATCTAATCTCCAACCAGCCAGAAAAATACAGGAGCCCTCCAGTGGCCAGAACTGCTTTAATCCACGACACAGTTACGGTTACCTTGGTTTATCTGCCCCATACCAAACTTTAATGGAACGATGCGCTATTTTTATCCATTTTGACACTGTTGATGGATGGAGTCCCTGGCAGGAGTCAAAAGGCTGCTGTTTTCTTGGGACTTCTCCTTATCTTTGAAACTCAATTGTCCTGCTTTGAAATAACCCAAATCTTTTTACTAACTGTGTGTGCTGGAATGTATTGCTTTAGCTGGGATTTGGGGAAATGAGAAAAGTGAATTTTCTCTGTTTCAATAGAAAATAAGTAATGCCACTAGCAGGAAGCTTGAGTACATTTAGAGGAATTTTAAGATAGCAAACTAATTATTGCATGAGGTTAACATGTACACTCCTACTCACCAAGCTATCCTCTGGTGACTCAGAATTTACTGTGTACTGTCTTTTTCATGATATAAATTCAATTCTGTTTCCACTAAAATGCAAAGGATACTTTTATTCCCTAGGCTAAGGGAACAGGTCTATAAAGGAGACTGAATGCTTTACAGTGTACAAAAAAGACTTCTGTGGGGTCATCATCCTACTGACCTTTAATAACGCACAACCATTACCTTGAGAAGGATTAATGGTCTCTTTTGACATTCTTTTGCATGTTGAATTGTGCTTTTACTCTGCGATACTCTCCGTTATTTCACCAGTTTTCACTTTTAAAGCAAGGCCCTACCCTTTACAAGACTACACTTGCTGAGACAACACACCCATAGCACAGAGATGAAAAGAATTAAGTCTCATCAGATCTTATCAAGACACAGTATAATCTTAGACAAGATGAAATGAATGGGAAACCGTCACTTATTTCAATGAAAGTGAAATTGGTTCCCCTTTCTAGAGCCTCAAGGAAGGAAAAAACCCTCTACTAAGAGAAAGAAAATCTAGTTCCTGCCAACCAGCTCTTCATTTAATGTTATTCTTGGCAATTGCAGGCCTAATTACGAAGGACATAATTGCTGCCCAGGGTTTTGGCATGACAGTGACCAAACTCTAAAATTCCACCATTTCTTTTACAAAGACATGAAAATCAAAGGCAAGGTGTCATATTTCAGACAACCTTCAACTGGTAATGATTTACTTATATATTATTTTGTAGGACTTAACCGAAAAGCAGAAGGTAATGTTGTGTTATTTTTACTACATTTTGCTGCTGTATTACTTGAAAAAATCCACCACCCCACAAATAGATTATGGATTATATAGCTAAGAATATCTGTATCCAACCTGTATCTGGGTTGTCTAACTCTTCCACTGGAATTAACTGACTTAGACAAATTTATACATGGCTTTAAAGATGCAA
Organism: Pedionomus torquatus; assembly: GCA_013398155.1. Lineage (NCBI taxonomy): Eukaryota > Metazoa > Chordata > Aves > Charadriiformes > Pedionomidae > Pedionomus > Pedionomus torquatus. The sequence continues at coordinate 816,184 of VZRU01002882.1, read as the reverse complement.
TTATACCTTTCCGCCTCACTACATATTACAACTGTAGTATCACAGCTGCCTGTCATACCCTGAGATCTCTGCAGCAGACTTTGGACCAAATTCTCAGCTGACACTGATTTTTCACTACTTTACTAAGCTGCAGACCAAAATTGATGTCTCCTGTTCAAGAGGAGATGAAGAATAACATAGTGTTCCCTAGATAAACATCAGTGTTCCCTAGATAAACGAATTCTGTTCTGGTTATGTTAATCTGATTCCACTGAGCTCAGATGGGGTTTATGGGCCTTCACCATATATGCATTGTGTCCAATTCCACCCACAGCCTGGAGTTACCCAAACAATTCAATGGAGGCTTTGAACATACAATCGGTAACTTTTGCATAAGTCTTATTTGACAATCTATTTTCTGTCACCTGGCTAGCCCAGGAATTGTCTGAGAGGGCCAAGGTAAATGATTCAAATGACAGACTTTCACCTACATTCAGGTAGACAAAGGAGCTAATGTCTGTATTTTGGAAGAAGAAGAGTATTAATAATTACAGTTGCTAAGTAAAGAGATGTAAAACCAGGAGAACTTTTGATTTCCATACTTCTGATATAAACATTTTTTATCAGTGTCTTCCAGCTGAGAAAGATTAACAGATCACTCCCACTCTCCTCAATTCAAATTCACTTCATAATTCAGCCTCATGAAAATCACGGATTTTTACACGAAGGCTGATTTTGCTCCTTAATAATTTAAGACTGCAGAAGATGGGTAGAGAGATATGAAAGGTACTTTCACTCACAACTATCCACATCTGCCCTCTTTTTCTTGTTAATTACTATTTTATGAGATACCAATTTGCTAATCTTGGTCCAAATTGCACGTTGATATAACAAGGAAGAATTGTTGCTGCGATAAAAGGACTGACTTAAGTACTTTTTATTTTTGAAATAATTTTGAAGTCCCCATTTCACAAAACCAAGGAAATATTACTTCTGTTTCAATAATATACATTCTAGCTCTGCAGAAGAATATGACTGTATTATAAGTAAGCTATAGTTCTTTTCTACTTTATAGAATGCAAAGATTAGCTTTTGCCAGAGATTACTTGCTATGAAGTAAATACTCTGCTGCCCTGCTGATAAATCCATTATTTCTTTATAACTGCAAATAAAACCTGTTTCCTTCTCTAGATACCTTTGAAAATCTCTTGAAAATATGCTTTACACAGACACTGCCAGTGAGTCACTTACAGTATTGCCCTAACTATATTTGAAACATCTGTACTTTTAAAGTATTCTCACAATCTCAGAAAATCTCTGCTCTTCACAGCCTATAGACTAGGAATACAAATTTGATGGAGAGTTAACAAACCCAGCCAGCTGTTGCCCAACAATGGGAAGGGAGTTTCAAAGTTGTGTGGCCCTTCCCAAGAGAACCTTTAAATTTATTAAACTTATTCAATTAAATTTTAAATGAAACATCTCTGTGGATCACAGCAGTTTGTGCTACATATCACTAGTCTGCAACCCTGGATAACAGTTGGTTCTTCTCCAGAGTTACAGACTTCGGCACAGACCTGCAGAATTCTCTTCCATCGCCTCAGGTACAATTAGGAAAGATACAAAGTTTGCCAAGAGTCCAAGAAATGTCAAGACAGCAAGTACTGCAGGTGGCTCTTGACAGCAATTCAGCAGGGGCATCTCTGTTTGATACAGGATCAGATCTGCTACGTCTGGAATTTGTCAGTAGACAACAGATACATTCTGAAAGAAAAGCAGGATATCTCTTTTTATAGGTGCAATAATAAAAGCTTTTATGTCATCTAACCAAGGGCTGAAAAAGCATTAAGCTTATTTTTAATACCATGGCTGATGTAGGGGGTGTCCAGTCTTCTAGGACAGCTGTCTCTGGGCCTTAAATATTATGTGAATTCATTAACTGGTGTTACTGAAAAGGCCAGGTGGAATACTGAAGGGGACTGCTACCTGCTGACACTTGAGTTTTCCATTCACGGTAAAAATCCCTTTGCCACCATAGCTGCTGCAGAATCATTTCTGAGCTACGGATGGAGAGGCTGATCTCTCAGTCTCCATTCCCTTATAACTACCCCAACCATATGCTGCCTAAAAGCCTGAGGAGTCTGTTATGATGCCTGCGGACTGAAAAAATCTTGTGATATTGGTGTGGAAAACCAGCACTTTGGAGCACATCGTAGGTCTGCTGCACGTGCCAATGACCAGTACGGGGCTCTTTTGCTACAGGAACAGTCTAAAATGCAGTTCCTCTGAGGCATTAACCTGACTGGATAATCTAAGTTTCTAGGAATGGCAGTATGTAAACCAAAGGGGCTGCTGAAGTTATGGAGTTTGTGATATCCTGTGATTTAGCTGACCATCACAGACAAGCCTGTATCATTCTGCAAGGAAAAGGTTTATCTGCTGCAGGCTGCTGTCATCCGTGACTTCTGGTTTCCTTCCTTCTGATGGCTCCCAGGAGTACAAAATATATAGCTGATGGAGCTCAGATATATGAAGGCGTTAGCAGAGCCAGTAGCTTAGCCGTCCTAGATATGGGAGTCTTCCTTTAAAAGGCAGCCATTAACCGCATCTCCCAATGACATCAGCCACCTCTGAGGTTTCTCAGTACCTCCCAAAATGGGATTTTTGGTTTCCAGTTCTTTGAGTAGTGAGCATACGCTGAGAAGGAGAAGCAAGGTATAAGTAAATGCAGTGATTTTTCAGTTTTTTAACACAGAAAAGCATTGCTTGCCAAGAAATGTCCTCTCTGTATTTGTTCAGACAAGTTGCTAATGTCTACATGGCAAGAATCAAGCGATAAAATCACCTCCTTTATGTGTGCACACGTGGGAAGGAAAAGGAGTAGCATAATGTAAATTTTGACTCCGCTGAAAACACAGCCCTATGGGAATAACTTCCTACCATGCTCAGCTGCAATGAGGAAACACTGCTTGAGAGAAGAAACAGCAGAATCTTTGTGAATGCTGCCTTTTCCCCTCCGTGCCTTTCAATATTTAGCAAGCCCTCCCCACATTCTTATTGGTTGAGTTGGAGTGATCTGGTCTCCAAAGGGGTGGGAAAGGACGACTCTTTATTTCAAACATATGGTGAAAACACTGAATGTAATGTTGGGAATTTGCAGCTGGGAACTGGATAGTAAAAGGGCTACAAATTTACAAAAAAACCCCACCCCAACAATTAAATCATATCTCAAAAAGGGGAAAGGGTAAGCAATAAGGGAAATCTTTCAAGCTGAAATAGGTCAGGAAAACAGAATGGATGCTCATTCAATTTATTTATTAGTCCAAAATAAACTGGAAATAAGGCTCAGAAGTGCAAATCTGCAGCTGAGAAGCAGAAGGGTGGGCAATGGTTGAACAGAACATTTTTAAAAGATTAGTCATTTTAATATGCCCATATATACCTTCCAAAAAATGGACCATATTCTCAGTGGGTGTAAAAGACAGCAGTTCATAGAACTAACTTATTTATACTAGCAGAGAATCTAGCTAATGTTTCTACTCCTGGCAAACACCAAAGCATAAAAGCTTCACAAAAACACACACACAGAGCAGCAAAGTGGGGAAGAGCAGACCTTGCAAAAAGTGCTTCCCTTACTGCTAAAAATAGCTATTATGGTTCCTTTTTAGTTGAAAAAGATTTTGCACTAGAGGTCTACTTTCCCCAAGCTGTGCAGCTAATTATAGGGGCTCCCACATGTCACAACACTAANGGTGGGGGGGTGGGGGGAGGCATTTTTTGGTTTGTTCTCAAATCAGTCGCCAAGATCCATACATCCAACAGTATTCAGCAGTACTGAGAAAGAAAACCACCTCTGATACTTGGATATATACCGGGTTCAGCTTTTGGAAAGTAACCAACTTAGCTAGCTCCTGTTAAGAACATCTCTTTGAGTACTTAGTGTGTGTTTTTACTGGCAAAGCGGAGACACCCTCACAGTAACCCCAGTCTGTCCCATATTGGCAGGTCATATGGCCTCCTGCGGTGGTTCTGGCCTTTTCTTGGTTTCGTGACCTCCTCCTTCTTGAAATGTGCTGTTGTAAATGATCATAATGAGAAAAGAGACCTATGCCTAGGTTACATTAAATGCAAAAAACTAAAAGAAAAAAACCCCACAGACAGCGATTATCTCTTCCATTTTCTCTAACTGGCCATGTCAAATAATTCAGAGGAAGGGTTGAAGTTCCAGCTGACAAGCCATCATTAATGCAGAGCTGTACTCAGTCCCCGTAGAAGAGTTAAGATGTTCTTTTCAAATGCTGTGGCATGCCAAGAAGTTTCTAGATATTTTACAAACCAGATGCTGTAACTTTAGCTTAGACCAGATGACTTTCTTAGGAACCAAAAGGAGGACGAAGCAAAGGAGGCTAATACTTTGATAATGCAAGAGAAAGCAAATTCCTTAGCTTTGCAGGACGTCGTATTTCAGAGAGAAAGCCTGAAATATCTGAAGCAAGTGCTGTGATAGTTGATAGAGCTGTGACACCACGCAGGTGCGCAGGGAGAAGCCAGACCCAGCTTTGCCAGGCAGTAATCTCATCCTCCTCCTTTCTGCTCATAATTCTATGATTTGCTGCTGGCTCACTACATGGGGTGCATACCAGACAACTTCAATTAGAATTAAGAGGCAGTATCGTATTTTGTTAAAAGTAAAAGGATTCAACTTTGAACATTTTCCAGCAGCCACTTTTTTCTTTTTCTTTTTTTTTCTTCTGGGAAAAAGAACATAATGAGGCCTAACTGGTGGGTAACATTTTGGCAAATTCTTAGTCTTTTGGAAATTCACATTCCTACTTTTAACTTTCCTGTTTAAAGATAACTATATATGTGAAATTCTAAATACAATTCAATTGTCTAGGACTTTCTTATTTAGCAACAACCTCAGCTGACAGTTTCCTTTAAATACAATTAATCACTCTGGTATGATTTTTTTTCTTCTTTTTTAGTTTGGCATAACTCCATCATTTTCCTCAGAGTTTTTTAGAAAGAACCTTAAAAGGTAAGGTAGGCACGTTATGCTTCATACACACAAGCTGTGACTAGAGTCTGACCTTTTTGTTCTTTTTTTGCATCTTCTGAGAGGGACAGTAGCTAGGGCATTCTAAAATGACTAAGTGACTAAATGATTAAACATCAGAATGAGTTTGCAGTGCAAACAAAAAAAAAAGGAGGCAGCATTTCTTCTTTATTACAGGATTTGTACTCATTAAAATTTGCTGTAATAAGGCAGGCTTTTTATTTTTCTAATAAAAATGTGGTATTTTATCAAATGTAAGACTATAAATTATTTTTTTAATGACACAGTAATACACAACCAGAATCATACAAGCGTTCATTCCCCAGACTAGCCTGTGACATTTCACACCTCACTCTAAAGAGGTCTGAAGCTACTGATTTTGATGTCAATTAGCAGCAACTTTCAGAACTGAAATTAAGTATTTCACTTGCAAAGTGCACTTTTGCACATTTGAGCTAATATTCTAGCCTCGAACCTTGAGAAATTAAATCAAAGAGGAAAAAAAGCAGAGTGATAATCCAAATCCCATTAATTGCTCAGTAAGGCATTTCTGACTCTTTGTGTAGCTGACTTGGTAGAAGTTCTTTGGTTGGTTGGTTTGGTCTTCTTGTTAGTTTGTTTTCTTGTTTTTTTTTTTTTTTTAAACATTGTCTTTCCTTCCTTATATTACTTGTTTAGTGTGCTGCCTGACATCTTAGCTAACAATAACAAGAAGATACCCTGGGAATTAAAACTATAGCACTAAATAACGGGAAAAGCATATAATTATCAGAAAGTATTCCACTATTTCCCTAAATAAGTATTCCTTGAATAAGTACCTTTTCTTATACAGAAAAAAGCCCAACTGTTGCATCATTGTAGAGGACAATTAATTTTGCAGTGGTATGAAGTATCCTTTTTACAGAACTTGGAACACTTGTGCCAATATTTACCAAATAAAGCATCACATGCCATGTAATGACTGAAATTCATTTCCTGTTTACAGCCATGCAACAATGAACCCGAATCTTTCCCCAGAATAACAAATTAAATATAATTTCAAAAGAAATCTACTCTTGAATAAAGATGTGAGATTACGAACCTGCTTGAAAATCTGCATTATAAACTGAGAGAAATAACTCTTACATGGTATTTGGACAGCTGTTTAATAACAATATAAAAATCTTGCTAGTTGAGTTATATTATAGTTTCTACTTGTGCTTCCAGCTGGCTGATGCCTGGTCTAAGGGGAACGGAGACAAGAGCCAAAGATACACATTGCTCTGTGCAACAATCAGAAAAAGGAAAGGTTGAAAGCCAAATCATCTCCTCTGCTTCTAGAAAGGTGCCTTGAGTGGCATTTGCACAAAGACTGACCAGGACGGGCCTGGAATTCTATAAAGAAATTCAGATGCAGATGTGACACTTCTATGCATGTGGTCCAAGACCACTGTAATTTCTTGGTGGCTATTTGGCTGATGGATGGCAAACCTCCTTCTGGGGATGAGGTCCTTGACCTCATCCTTGACTTCTCTCTAGAAAAATGAGCTTCCCAGGCCTCCAGAAAACTGCCTTTGACATCCTCATAGGACACTTGAACCCTGAGTCTACAGTAGGAAAATATTTTGATATATAAAAGTTCATTCATGTTTAGATACATATAAAGGAAAAATACATAACATCATAGGGCTGGGTTAAGCAATGTGAAAAGGAAAGTTCAATTCACACAGCTTGTTGGAAAAACAGCATTGGAGGCATGTTTTATTTGAATATGCAGATCTATTGAAGTCAAAAATTTCTGAAAACACATGGATTTACTCTTTTTATTTCAGGAGAAAGCAAAAAAGAAGTTGAAATGTATGTCATGGTAAGAAAAAAACATTTTTACATTTAAAATGCTAAACGTTTTTTCTTCATGAAGAAGTCTGAAATGCTAGCATTTTGTTCCCCTTTCTAATGCAGCCAGGTTTCTGAACTGCTAAATCTTCCACTAAAAGAAACTGCCTTTACAGATTTCCAAAATTTAGTTGCCTAGTTCCTTAAGAGTTTTACAGTGTTTTTTAGGCAACTAAAATGGAGGAGAAACAAGATAGACTGTAAGAATGGCTCATGCCTTATTTCTTGGCCTAGTCTTACAGCATATACTGCCTTTGATTTCTAATAATAGTGCTACCATGTGACAGAATCCAATATCAATTCAATCCCTCAGCTTCTGTTATACATAATCCTTGCAATATTGAGGGCGTGATGAACAGAGGCAGCACAGGGCAAAACCTTTATGTGACTCAACTAGGCTATGCATATATTTTAATGACATGTGTTAGCAGTATATTAAACTCTAAAGGTATATTAAACCTTAAAATTATTTTGTCCCAACAATGAATGAGGGTTTGTATAAAGATTAAGGATGTCTAGCAGCTGATACCTCAGTACAGGAGCTCTGTGCATGACACTTTTTTTTCCCTTTTGCTCACCACACTGATTTATTCAGAATTCTGTCTGAATGCATTTGCCTGATGTTGAGCCTCTGCATGATGCCTTCATCTTTAATGAATGTTCTACAGAACTTGCTTTCCTGCCTTGTCATCACCTTGAAAGGGGTTTCTAGTAAAATGAGAAAACTCGTCAAATAAGCATTTAATATAAATCAGGTGTGATTTTATAGGCTTCGTAAGGAAAGCCTCTCATTGATTTGAATATGTGTCATAACAGGGTTTTGGAATATTTTGCTTCAGCAGCCACAAACCTGGGTCTGAGTCACTTAACGTACTGCGTGAACTGCAATGGCACTTCTCAGAAACAGTCGCCGCAGGAACTGGTCTGGGTGAATGCATGGTACGCAATGCATACTTATAATAACTGACTGCATGCTTACATTGCCACTTCAATGTTTTGTATAGAAATATTTCTGTTCATTTGTAGAAAAACACTAACATCTTGCAGGAGTAAGTATTAGGATTCATCACAGTTTAGTAAAAAGCCACAGTTCTTTTTGTAGGTTTTTTTTCCTTCCAAATTATTTTTTTTTTGCCATTAATGGAAGAATTTTACAAGCTACTCAGTTGCTCCCACAAGCAATTTGTTCCTAACTGAACTAAGTATCTACACTTCAAAGTTCTTTTTTGCAAATTTGCTACGATGAAGTAGAGATTAGTTTTAGCGCCAAAAAAACTAAAGAGAACTCAAAGCAAAATGCAGCCACAAAGACAGCACATTGATCTGAGGATATTAATACATACCTAATTTTTATTATGTCATGTTCCTTAGGAAAGTCACTAAGAAATACTCCAAGATGGGATGCAGCCAAAACATGCATCTAGTGGTAACTTAGATATATTACCAGGACAATTTACTACAACTTCAAAAGTTACTCCTGAATTTAGCTCATTCTATGAATATACAAGGCCCTAGATAGTAGCCATTTGATTATTTTATCATTCATTTTACCCCGTTAGCAAAAAAAAAAATAAATTAAAAAAAAAAAATCAATGAAACATCACTTTGCAATATAACAAAACTAAAACTTGACTTCATTTCCTTCATGAAGACAAATTATTCTCATAGTTTTTCTATGAAGCAGGCTCTGTGCATGCCCTTGGTTTGCACAGATCTCTATCACCCTGCAGCGCGATTTCCCTGCTGTTAAATACATGAAGTAATATCTAGTGCTTTTTTATTTTTAGAGCCATCTACTTTCCACATTTATCTGCACCTCAAGAAATACACTTCTCTTACATACACAAAAGAAAGGGAACTAAGAGAAAATGGAAATTAGGTGCTACTTATAAAATGATGCCATAAGTATTTAAAATCAAACTGTTGACAACTGCTAGCTTCTTTTGCTGGCAGAAAGCATTACTTATGGAAGGAATCACTGGGGAAAAGTCTCTGCCGAGTTAAGGAAGTTATCAGTTTAGAATACCAGTGACATATTCTGCCTTAAAATCTATAACTCTATCTAAACTGTCCATTTTCTGCTCACATTCCATACTTTTAATAATGCTAGCTGAGGTAGCACGTCCTCTTGAGAGCCAATGGTTAAAAGAAAGATGACAATAACTGTGGTAGTTTTGAAGTTTCATAGTATACAGGAAAAAACCAAACAGTATAGGCCTGCCTAGAAACTAGCCTCCGGAGCTTTTTAATGAGATGAAGCTTGTTTGTGTTATCCCATGGGTTAATGTATCATCTTTCCAAGTAGTCTATATACAACTAAGAAATATTAATGGTATCATTTGAGACGAAAATGCTGTTGGGCCTGGACTGCTTGTATGACGGCTGGGATGTTTGCTGGGGAACATGGTGTGGTGCACAGACAATGGAGGATATAATAAAGGAAGTGGCAGGATAGAGGTATGAATTAAACCAACCCAACTAATAAAGAAATAATGGTTTCTGAAGTTAATAAGAATAATAGATACCCTGTGAGTTGACGTCTATGGTCATTTAATGAAGTCAGAATTACCCTACCATAAGAAAGAAAGATATTTCTGTCATTGTTAGATAATCAGATAGTTAATCCAGAAGGTCTTGGTGAACATCTGCTCCATAAACAGCTTAGCATCACTGGTCATAAAATGGTCCCTAAAACCTTGTAGCTCATTCATATAGTCACATGTCAACACCACAAGGAGAAAGAGAACACTACAGACTGTGGTTCTAAATTAATTTCTGTGCAATTATTTAAAACAAAGATTGTGTGAGAGACTAACATGGCANGGGGGGGGGGGGGAGGGGGAAGATTTCAACCAGACTGATACTTAGAAAGAATAAAATAATTGAAGCGTACATGTCTTTTTTATTACACTGAAAAATATATCAAGTCAAATTGGGTTCAGGAAAACTCATCCAACTTCCAACACTGTTAAAGTCATTCTCACACAATGATTCAGAAGGACAGATAAGCACAGATTAACTATTGGTGCCGTAAAACAACAAACTAAAGCAAAGGATCAGAAAAAAAAACTGCAGTTTACAAAGGGCTTTCAAGGAAAATGTTTTAACAAAATAACTGAAACTCAGACTTGTTAGTACCTTAACTTACTAAAAATAATCAAACAGCTGGTTTCAAATCCTAGTTTCTACCTTACAGCAAACCACACTCCCCTCCCACCCCCCTTGCCTGTTTGCCAGAAGCCTTTTAGGAGCCAAATTTAGTCAGAATTGTCTATGTGCTGCAGAACTTACAAAGGCCAAAGTGTCCGTAGTGTAGCTAAATTGGTGGCATGACCAAGGCAATACAATATGGGCAATGCAATATCACCAGGCCTTCCATGAGACTTCAAGTGCACCTGAAACAGCGTAAACTCTCTTTGACAGAAGCATACATCCAGAAGTGTCACTCAACCCTCACAGTTCTTTATGTCTCTAATGGCTGGTGCAGAGAGCCAAAGACGTTGCAATATATTGCCTTGTGGTTTTTTGGTATTTTTAAGGTATCCACTGAAGAGCTGGGCAGATACCCAAAGGACATAAAAAGTAGAGAAAATGTATCAGGAAAGTTCTTTTATGTCATTTGTAAGAGAGTGTTTACAGTTCCCAGAAATGGATTGAAGAGCACTCTCAAAGCTAATTTGTGAAGTTTGTTATTGAACTTTAAAAAGGATTACTTCCACTGAGATACATTACAGCTAGTCTTAGACTATAACAGAAATAAAGAAATAACAACTGCAGAACAACAAGCAGGGCAAACCATGAATAAAAGAAAGATATAGATGGAAAGAACTCTACCCGTCAACCTTTCTCTTTTTGCCACCCAGAACATTCTGTGGGTTTATGTGCAGAGCTATTTGTGTCGAGAATGCTTTTTAGGCGTTAAAAAGGGGCGGGGGTGGAGGTGGAAAGAAAATGGGTCTTTCTAGTTAAAAGCAGCAGAGACGGTTATAAAATACACAAACTGACCCTCAAATACAAGCTATGTTTTTTCACGCAATGACAAAAAATTAGGGCAGAATATCTAGAATGTCTCAATGAAGATAAGAAGCAACAGGGTAGATGCAACAAGACCATTACTGAGATCGTATGTAAGAGCCATCATAGAATTTACAGTGCGCATCCCACATGACTTTAGAATACACACAGCACAGAATACACATATATTTTGGATTTATGGGAGGCCAAATAAACAGCCAAGCCAATATAAAAAGATGAGAATGGTTGTGTTCTTTTCTTACCTTGAAAACTCCGGCAAAAAACCCTGACAACAGTGATGATGATACAGCAGTAACAAAATGAGAAAGCAAACAGAATAAAAGCATTTCTTAGTGAAGAAAGGCAAAAAAACTACCCACAGATTTGTTCTTGGATTATAGAAAGAAGATAAAGGACAAGCCTAATTTGTTTGCTCTGCAGTTCATAAGCAAATTTGCAAGTGTCTGCTAATTCATAGAAGCTGGGTGACTGAATACAGAGCACCTGAAACATTACACAATTGAGGTCTATACTTCTTCCTTTGATTTAGGCCCTTGGCAAAAGCTCTCATGCTTAAAAGCATCTGCAGAACACACAACACACCTGGTCTTCCAGCAATACGGATCTGTTCCGAACGATTTTCCACTCCAGTTTTCTAGTCTCAGCATCCCAGCTTCTGTTTCGGTATCTTTGTTCTCATAACACAGAGGAATAGGCAAAAGGAACCCAATTCCTCAAGTCCCAACCTGTTTTCTGCTCGTACCTGCACAGACGGCAGTTCTGGATGAGCACAGCAGCTGCCTGGCCCAAAAGCCATCGAGGTAGGTTTGACACACCATCAAGATTTTTCACTTCCAGTTTTTTTAATTTTTTTTTTTTTTTTTTCAAAGTGTGTTTCTTGCTATGCTGGTGCAAAAGAAAGCACAAAGAACATCATTCTTATGAGCACTTTGGCTGGTAAATAGTTCCCAAATAAGTGAAATACTGCAATGACAGAATCTTCAGATGATAAAGTGGGAAACCAGAAAACTCGTTGTAAGGCAGCCTTATGCAGAAAGCTCATTTGGTCACCTGCAAATCCTTTGGTACATGTAGTTATGAACTGGTGGGGGAAATGAATCAGTCTCACAAGTAACCATAGTAATTTGATGAAAATTGAGAGAAAAATGTAGCTACAGGATGACATAGAATGAGAAGCTTATGGTTCTCCAACTTTTGTTTAAGTAACAACCATGAAACTGCTTGCTTTGTCAGGGACGGTGACCGGCCAGGAACTCATATATATTGAAAAGGGGACATTGCAATTCCTCCACAATTTTTCCCCTAGACTCTGGGCTTCTTATAACATCAACATCATCTTTTTTGTTCAGCTGATACCTGTGGAAAAGGCAACCCTGGTTTTGGGCCTGTGGTTTTATTGCTATTTCACTCCAAATAAAACTCAGCAGTCAAGAAATGCCCCTTTCCTGGTAATTTTCGGACATGGATCAGGCAGCAAAAAAATGTTAATAGCACAACTATTTCTGTTTGCAGTTTATTTGCCAAATGTTTCTGGTATCAATGCAGCAGCTTCATATTTTTGATAAACACATTGTCCTACAGAACAAGAATATCTGTGAGGGTAGGGAAGTGCAAAACCAAAGAAACCAACCCAACACTCCAAAGAGACTGACGCTGAACTATTTCTGAGGAAATAAAGAATGGAAGGTGCAAATCAAGGAAGCTGCTTGGATGCAATTCAAGAGAAATATGGACAGTATTCCCTAATTTCTAGTTTTCCTAACCGTAATGTACACAGGGTTCTTTCTAATGGCAGCAGGGATTAAATCAATAAAATTACGTAGAAATTAGAAAGATTCTATAATCCCATACCATTTATTAGAGCATGCTCTTTTTCCATAATAGTTGCAAAGCACCATACAGCTCTTAGCACAGAATGCTTTATGTGGTACAGAATTCCCTAGAACCTCTCTGAAGCCATCTATCTGATAGGACCTCAAATTCCACATTTTATGAACTCTGGAGAATGGCAGAAACACAATGCTATCAGTGTGCCAACGCCTCCTGCTATTGTGAAGTAATTTCTTGGCATACTACCAACTGCTGTTCTTTCACAAAACCTGCTCAGTTCTGCTGTGATTATCTATTTTGATCATCACAGTAGATTTCTTCTGAAAATGGATGGAGTGCTGCTTTTTATGCTTGTTTCAGGCCGATGTCTTAATGCAGCTAGAATGATCTCACCTCTATGACTACACTATACTGCAGAGACCCCTGAGAAGGACTAAAGGGAAACACTTCCTGACCAAAACTCACTGAGAATTTTAGAGTCTGGGGCTGGAAAAATGAAGTCAGGACAGACTAGGGGTACAAGATCCTTTTAAGAGTGATATTTTGGTGAACAGATATCCTGTGCAACTCAGTCTACTTCATTTCTCTTAAGAAAAGCAGAAAGGAGTTCAGCTTAGAACTGAAAGAAAGTGCCTGAGTTCAGTAAAATTTGCAAGATCAGTCGAACTCTTTTGGTTGCTAAAAAGTATCTGGATATTTCGGCGGTTTTTAAAGTCTATTTTTGCAGCAACATGAGAGTAGTACAGTTGCTGTTAAATATTCAAAAGGAAATCTGACTGCAAGCTTGGCATTAATTGTCTCATCACCCCTTACTGCCATTGAAGGGAGCTACACCAGGAGTTGTATTTCCACAAGTTACTACTAAGTGATTAAGTCACACTGAATAAACAAAATAGGAATGCAAAGAAATGCATGGAACAATAGCTGAGCTTCACAATTCTGGTCCCCACTAGAAATTGAATAAATTTGTATTTTCTGTAGCTGTGTTCTGTGTCTGAACTTTGGGATTTGAAGATATTGTACTATTGGACTAAAATCCCGTGAGTCCAGAGAGGGCCAGCATCTGGCTGCAGGAAGGAAAGATACAGGGAAATAAAAAGGCTTTACCCTTCAGTTCAGCAAAAGCCTGAGAAGTTCAGTTTTTAGTAACCAACAGACTTGTCTAGAACACTTTTGCTTCCAGGAATTTAAATTCAAGGCCTTTGTTTAAGCAAGGAAACAACTGAACAAGACTATTTGATGAAATACGTAAGAGAAGCATCTTGGTCTAAAAAAAGGAGAATTAGGTGTACTTTCCAACTCCTAACTGCAGATCCACACACAGCCTGCATCCCAACACCACGCTGACACAAGACTCAGCAGGCAGTTTCCTATCTTGCCTGTCAACACACAGTTTAGTTTCCATGGGAAAGAAACCAAGTCTCCAAGGCTGAAGAGAGCCATAGTATGTTCTAGCACCATCCTCACTGTAAGGGATAAAGAAACCGCAACCTTGGGTAAAAATACTGAACCACTCCTGCCCAATGGTTTAGACATACCAGCTTTAAGTTTTAAACATATGGAAATATATCAAACCTATCAAGTATAGTTTATGCAGAAGAGACAGACTTACGTGTCCTAATTGGGGTAGCACTGTGACAAAGCTGAGGTCTCCTACTTAAATAATGTCCTCCTCCTTTTTTCTAGAGTTTTCAGAGGAATTGAACAGTTTGACATATGTAAAAAATTTTGCTGTTTCACAATGTTTTTTTCTTTTATACTTCAAAGAATTCTAGTACTCAATTCACTTTCATTTAGCAAACATCCCCTATATGGTCTAGCCCACACTTAACTGGCTCCTTGGTTCTTTCAATGCTATTATTCTCTGTACAGCTAAAACAGATGCTTTACATTGGTTAACCTAACAACTGTTTATTAATTTAAACAGAAAACTATGTAGTAGTTAATAACAAAAATACGTTCATTTTTATTCACTTTGAGCTGCATTCTGCTTTTAAAAAATATCTGAAGTTCTACTTTGAAGAAATTCTGTCTTCAGAAGACAGAATAAGTTTATGTAAAACCAAAGACACTTGAAAGTGGGTGTATTTGACTGCTACAGAAACTGGCAGATAATAATGACTTTCACAAAACATTTGTCAAATTCAAGGTGGTACTTGTTAAAGTTTCTTGTTGCTGTGAACATCCTAGAATAACAGAATACCTAGTTGTCAAAAAACCCACACTTCATCTCCTTCCATCTACTTGGTCCCTTCAAATTCAGGGAAAAAAATAATCAAAACATTTATCACCCTTGTGGTCAGAATTTTTGCCTTTCCTACTTCTAAGAGATCATTGTTTTTCCTCTTCAAATCAAGAAACCATAGTGGGTAATAATAAAATAGTGGGTAACAATCAAATAATCAATAACAAAATCATCATTTCTCAATTATTTATACCAAATAGTAAACTATTACTATAATTCAAGGACCGAGTTTAATTTATTTTGTTTCATTACTGGCTCCTGAATTATCTTGTCTTACAATATTAATATGGTAACTATAACTAATTTCCTTGATGTCATTAGAGAATTTTACCATGATCAGGATTTCACTTAATGTTTTTAAAACAAAGCCTAAACAAGGAAAACAAAAAATGTGCAGGGCAAAATTTATTCTAGCCAGCTTGTTTTCACTGTATCCTGGTGTATGTTTATACTGGATTTGAAGCTGAAGCATTGACAAAATAGTATGAAAATAGCTCTGCCCATGTCATGGAGAAAAATGAAATTTGTGATGTCTGTAGTTCAGGAAAGAAGTGACAGCTGTCAGTATGAATTTTTCTTGTCATTTATAAAATAACTAAAGATCAGTTTCTGTGGTGGGAAGTAAAGAAAAGGTTTCAGTCTAGAAAAAGCTCTGATTCATATTTATCTGGAGAGAGGAAGCAGAGGAGAAGGTTCTTTTTTTCCTCCTACACCCTCAGGAGTAGCAGTTTCTGGTATGCCCTTGTGTGTGTACTTAGCTTCAAATCTCTCCTTTCTCTCCTCATCCAAATTCTGAAGATTTAGATGGTTTTCCTCGTTGAAAGACAACCCCTATGTTTGCGAAGCAAAGTCCTTAGGGAAAGAGCACTAGAAAGGAGTACTCAAGTCTGTAACGTGACTCAGAGAAGAGGTTTTTGCCTGTTTTCTAGGGCTGGTTGTGTAGTCATAAGCCAGTCTCCTGCTGGCTTAGGTAAATCAGAGGTAACTAACCCTACAGAGCAGGCAAAAACTTCTCTTTTAGCTTCTATAACAGACTTCTGGCCTTCAGCAAAAAAGACCGGAGGCCATAAAGCCTAAAACTTTCCTACAGAGATGGAAACCGGAGAGATTAAGGGCATTGCCCACGTATCCACGATATCTTATGGTTGTTTTAAGGATTTAGCCAGATTAAAGTAGTAAATTGAGCCTAACGCTAACCCATTAGTTAACATTTTCTACTAAATATACTCTAAATAACTAATAATGGAGGGGAAAACTCATGTTTAAGAATGAGTTAGTTGTCAACTTAAAGCTTGACTCCAACTAGATTAAATGCTCTCAGTTCATCTACATGTATGTTAGTGACAGAGGTTGTTGGAGCCATGAAACTTTCACTGAGTAAAGAGTTCCTTTAAAGAGCTGTTTGCACCAACTGTTAGCACAAGTCATCTTTATCTGCTCAATTTATGAGCCCATTTGAAAAGCTCCTTCAAAACCCAGTGCATTCACAATATTAAATTTGAAATGCTCATAACTCAGTCCAATGAAAACCAATTTTCTCTAGAGAACTCAGAAGCCTTTCTTCTTGGTGAGAGCAATTTCCAAGCCATATTTCAGGTTTCAACTCCCAGCAGTTTTTGCTGTAAAAGCATTTAAAAAGAAAAAAAAGTCACTCTCTCTATAAATATAAATGCATAAAAATTGTATACATATATATTTTCCTTTGGTGTAGAGATTTTTTTGCCCCTCCATTTCATCAGATTCAGGAACAGCTGAACTGCCTTCACTCAAGTCTTTCCAGGCAAAATAAAAACACAATCACTTTCAGGAAGAGACAGGGTGATATATTTGAGAATCAAAGGTGGAACTTCAGAAAGCAATTAAAGCTGAGACATGGAAATGGAATTCTTAACTATAGTTGCCTGTCCTGTTATTTTCTCTGGCATAACAGAAAGCTCACCACTTCCAAAACTTTTGGTCAGATACTATATAAATGTGTCAATATTTAGAAGCTCATCTAAATTCAGAGAGGCCAAAATTGCTTTTGCATAAACATTTCATAAATAGCATGTAACAGTTACATTACACTATATGCACGTGCATCCTACAATATTTGCTAATCTGTAATCTACATGTGGTGTCAAGTAATATATATAATCCATATATATTATATATATTATATATATATTATATAATCCACATTAAAAACAGATAGGTTTGCTTTGTACTGTCAAAGTAAACTCTCTTTTGTTTCAGTTTTGTCTCTCGTGATCTTCCTTTTATTCAACCAGTAATGATGAGACAGCTTTATTTCTAATGTAATTTCATACTTAAAGTGCACACTTAAAACAGGAAGCAGAAAATAAATATTTACTTTTAAGTACTCCAAAAGACTGCCTGTCCCAGCAGAATAGTTTCTATGCTTATTTGAATATGTGCAATATATAAAAATAGATCCAGGCTCCCATATTATTTTACAGCATCTTTTCAGTTAATTTTACATTTCAGATTTTGCTCAAATTTTGTTGGGTTCTTCTAAGTCATGGTAGTGTTTTTGCACTTAAATCTTTCCCAAGTCCTTCCTATGTATGATTTGTACTAGCTCAAACATGAACATGCTTTACTTGGGGAAAAAAAGAAAAAAAAAGAAAAAAAAAAAAAGTAGAGCTTCAGTTATTTGTGAAAGGCAGACATGACTGCAAATCAAGTACTTGGGCTGGAAATAACCTAGTCATGAAATATTCCGATAACTGATTTACAAAGACACCTGAAATGTGCTGCAAACTGGGCTACTTCTATCTAGATTTTTGTCCAAACTCAACTGGCAAGCTTATGTATGAACTGAAGTAACTGTAGTTCCCAAGGAACTGCAAGGTAGAAGGGAAAATACTGGAGTAGATGGAAAAACAACTTCAATAAATCTAGGAAAAAGGAAAAAATACAACATTAAGAGCTATGAGAGGAAGAGGAAAAGAGGAACAGTGTGATATGAGAGAGGTGACAAGCCTCTAAAGACTTGCAAACTCTCAGGAAGACTTCAAGAGGCAAATCACCTTTGGCTGGAAAGTAGGAACAAACGTTGTTTGTAGGAACAAACGTTGTCCTTGCAGAGCCATTGCCTTTCGCAGGTACAAAAGCTCCGTATTAAGACTTCTTTTTTCACTTAATTCTTGCAAGCCGAGTGCACATGTGAAGGTTGAATGTACAATGCTCCCCGCTGAATGGATTATTAATTACACTTCCTAAATCATTTAGCGCTTGAAGAGGCCCAGGGACAGTGTTGTTACGCATTGCTCTCCCTGCAGCAGAGCTTGCAGGATGCAGGGAAGAAGCAATAGCACTGCAGCGGGTTAGTGCAACCCAGACATGCAGGTTTGTAACAAAACTTCCCGCCTCATCTTCCTCTTAGGTTATAGAGAGACATTCTGATGGGCAGAGAAGAAAGCTAAGAACAAAGCTAAGAATGGACACTTTTTGCCAGCTCCCAAGAATCCTCACAAGACGGAGTGTCTAGCCTGTTCCATATCCCCCAAAATAGCAAATCCATAAAATTACAGTTATGCAGTTCGCAGCCCATGTTTTTTTTTCTTGGCAAATATAGGGCTTTGTCATCCATTTGCTACAACAGCATCTTGTGGTGAGAACGCCACAGGTATTAATTTCACTTCAGTCTTCTGTAGGAATTAAATAATACTTCCATTTTACTTACTGACAGGAAAAAAAAAAAAGGTGATACTGAGGTCAGGATTGTAAAAATTGCTAGTCCAAGCATGATAATAAAAGGCCATTCCATGCAGCACAATTTGAACTCAATAGTCCCCTAGTTCTTAATAAACAGTATTCCAGATAAATACACTGAGAGTAACACACCTCCACATGCCAGGGTTAGAACAGCCATTTGATCAACTGAAAGCAAATGAATGCTCTAGAAAGTATGTGCTAATAATCATTTGCCAGTGACAATCGCGGGTAATGGGTGTGCAAATGGAACTAGAACTGTTATTTTTTCTGCCTTTAGGAGCAGATTGCTGTGCGGTTGAGAATGGCTGCTGGGTCTCACTTGCATGCATCAACGTACAGCAGCTGATAAATAAAATCAGAGTATTGCTTACTATTGTATGACAGTTTTGAGCAACCTGGTCCCCACTGGAAGGTGTCCTGCCCTGCCCATTGTAGGGGGGTTGGAACTGGATGACCTTTAATGCTCCTTCCAACTCTAACCATCCTGTGATTCTAGGGTCCCTAGAAGTCCTACACTGAGCTCAAGACTCACTTTACTAGTCAGTCGGCAGGAAAACACATATTAAGAAAGAATTATTCCTCAGTGACCACCTGAATATACACAGCTAATGGGGAGAGAAGAAACAGAAACAAAACTGAAATCCAAATAAATCATCCAATTACATATAATTCAATGGTTCATCCATGAATAAAATTCAAGACTCCAGATTAATTTTCTCGTATTCTAAATCAACATAAATGCAATTTCTCACTTGTTACTCGTTTGTATAGCAAACTTTCAGTTACTTCTTAAATTTTACACTTTCTGTTGATGGAGTATCAAATGCTTTCGTGTCTTACACTTCTGCCTCCTTTCATTTCCAATGTGTACTTTTATTTTTTCCGTGTCTCCTAGTAATGGGTACATACACAAGAGGCAACTGATTCTAAAAAGTACGTGCCTTCATTTTTGGAAAGGTCAGAAAGCTCAACTCCATTGCTTATCTTACTGTAATAAACAAGATCTGATGGAGAGATCTGCAAAACACAGATGATTCCCGGCATTTAGATATTGCGTAAGAGTAGGAAGAAAAAGAATGTTATTGTCCCTGAATAACTGTCATACTGTTTTTCACACTTTTAGCATGTACAGAAAGTTGAAAATCTCAGCTAAAGCTAAACTCTCATACACTGAATAATTTGAAAATTTGAGTTTGAACTCAACTATTGTAAACATACCACTGCTTTTGTTGAAATTACCTAACATTTCAAAACAAAGACTTAGTCAAATGAAAAAATACCCACCCCACGTTGTTTTTCATGCTGGAGATTGCAAGTACTCTGGCAAATCCAAAATCTTCTGATTACAGAAACTTTTTTTCCCTTTTCTTTACACTTCTCTTTTTCTAATTATTGTTTTATTTCTAGTTTCAGGAATTTCATGTTTGATATCAAAAGATATCTAGAAAATTCTTGGCCAGATCAAAACTAAGACTGGAAGTGCTAGAAGCATGGAGGACCTGTGGCATCACTGGAGATGGTGGTGCTTGTTCCACACATGTTATTGTCTACATGAAGTTCTCAGTACAGCAAAGATGAAGACCTGGAGGCAGTCGTTTAGCCATACTGAAAGCAAGACCATGTATTCTATTTTAAAGAGTCTTCACATGTCTTACTAGTGGAAAGGATACAAGCTAATCTTCCAATAAACTCAGGAAACAAAACGTGCTAATAATGTTTTCTAATTAACAGTGAGACAGTGGTAACATACCCAAAAAGTTTCCAGTGAAGCCTTGAAATGAAACAAATCAATTAAAACATATTCCACAACCTCAAGGCAAGGTGGACCAGTAATGCAAAACACTAGCTCTGTCAACAGCAACCAAATTAAATACATTATTATGTTACTTGTAATAATGCTTTCTGTTAGCCCATCCAGTTTACTAGTTAAAATGTGTTGAGGAGAACCCAACATTGCACCTATTTGCATATTGAAAAGACAAGGTTGTTGCACCTCTAATTAAATTAAGCACATACATGTGAGGGAACTGTTGCAACACCATCCCCAAATCAAACACTTGTACCCATATATTACTTCATAGAGATCCTGTAACACTGGTTCTCATCTTGCAATTAATTTTTGATGTATGGGCATGAAGTCCTTCTGTAGATTTCCTTGCTCTGCCAATTTAACATATCCTTCACATGATTTCAGCATCTTTATCATATAATAACTGCCACCTGCAAACACTAGGTTAATGACTCATAATTTTGCATCTGAAAACCAATGGCAAGTGTTCAGGAGCTGAGCCTCATAAAGTGCAATAAAGTTTGTGGTAATATTAGAATTTACAGCTTGGTTTACTTATTTTTATACCTCCTACAGGGTCTGTGGTCACTTTGACAGTTTATGAAATATTACTAAGCAAATCGCATCACCACTCATATATGTTTGAGAAAAGTAATTTATCAGAAATTCAATAAACAACAGCTGGAAATAAGAAGGATGTAATTCTCTCAAAGGTCATTATAATTTGGAAGCTAAAATTTAGATTTTTAGCACAAGTACAGTTTCAATTGGATGAAATTATTTTTGGTGTAAGTGAACATAAATCAAAAGTTTGAATTGAATTTTATCAATTTATATCAACAAAGGATTTATGCCACTGGCATTAAGCCCTCATAGGTTTCAAAATTGCTCATATTTAAAAATAATGTTGGAATACTCACTTTAGTCCCTGTATGAATTTGGAACCTTGCAATGTGTCTTGGATGCAAAAGCGGCAAATGTGTGCAGTAGCATTTCTTTCAGACAGACTAGGTTAAAGAAAGACTTCACTGAAAATTACACAGCACAGCTGTAAAATCTTGTGTTACAACTGAAAATGAGTATTTCTCAAAGACCTAACTTTAGCACACCAAAATGAACAGAATTAACGGTCATGTCTTTAATAGCATCAAAGGATTAATCCCACCAGTAGTACACTTACCCGTACAGACAAGAATAAAAAAACTTTTGCATTGACACTTGGCAGCATTTTAGAGATACTAGCTTTCTAGAAAATAAATGTCTTAGAAACTTTTTGTTCTTTTCAGTTCTGCTTTTCTTTCATGGTTCTGATTATTTGCAAAGCTTTCTAATGTTTCTGTTATAAAGCTTACTCAGAATACATTATAATGTGCCTGCAAATCAGTCTGAAATTGCTACACAAACACAAAAATGCTTTCTGTACACTACAGACAATCAATTATGTATGAGTCAGCCTCAGCTGAAAAGAAAAGAGATACTGTATGTATGATGATGTCATGCTTCTGGCAAAAGCTAAGGTTTGCTGGTATTTTCACTTATAAATCACTTATAAATCACCAGGCAATGGGTGTGGAATTACAGGAGGAATGCAGTCTCACACGGGGCAAGCTCACTCACATGCAATCCCCCCTCCCCCCC
>VZRU01002882.1:773847-793618 GCA_013398155.1 Pedionomus torquatus | reverse complement strand
CCCCGAAAAAAAAAACAACTACTGAAAGATACTACCAATATGATTATTTTATCTAGAAATAAATGTGCAAAATAGCACAGCTGGACATAAATACAAGTGAGGGTAAAAAGGATCTTCAGAACACCGCAATAGTTAGGGATTTGAGGCAAATGAAAAAAATAAGAAAGAAGAGTGTATTAAAACTCTTAAGATCAAATAAGGTGATTGCTTCAGAGATGTGTGCTTCTCTTTTCAAAGAATGGGCTGGAAAATTGTTCTTCTCCCAGATACTGCTGTAGTTGATAAATAATAATTTTTTTTAGATGGCAACTACGACATATACAACTAAGCTGGAAGATTATCTAGGGTGATGCTCTTGAATCAGATTTCATCCAGTTCGATTAAACTATTTTCAGGCAAGTTTCTGCTTTAGTGCATAACCTGTGAAGCTTTTACGTCTACATATAAGCGACAATAAAATTCAATGCTCAGGGGAATGGGTGAGTGAGGACGGCAGGTCTTGTTCTTTTGTGTTTGTTTTTTTTTTTAAAGCAATTCTACACATACAACAAGATCTTACAAATTTTATCTCATAATACATGCATTTAAAAATAACCAGAAATCCATTAGAATATACAGAAATCTACAAAGAAATGGAAAAACTTCTTGACCTATTTTGGACAGCTGTCTATAGAAAACGTTTTCAAAGACTGGTTTAAGCTAGCCTTATTTATGAAATAAAATTATCAGTGTCGCTGATAATATCTTCCCTTTGGGACTGGTAGTTGCTAGCCTAATTCTTGTGTATTTTCTGAGTGGTATTATGTCTCTGCAACAAACAGTGAACCAGACTGACCTTTCAGACCTTGGTAACTTGGAATGAATTACAGTATATAATTAGTCACGAATCATAGTAGGAACACAGGGAACTCCAGACTGATTTTGATGGCTTGTTAAAACTGAGGGGTGAATGTGTCAAGTATTTTCTGCAATACTTGACAAGAAGATGAGATCTCCACCACTGAAAATGACATCCCTAAATATAATTTTGAGCATATTTCTCACCAAACAGTACTTTCAGCTCTCAGTATAGCCAGTTGCCTGGTGTAAATCATAGATGAGTTGTTACTGACCTAATCATGCTGCTCTCAATAAGCAGACCATGGCTGAAAAAGCCTTCTATTAGTTCACTTGCTAAGGAGAGATTAATGGAACTGACATTTATAAGAGCAAAGATAAAGCTGAAAATCAAGAGAAATAGATCAAAACATGCATCCATATTATGACAAGTGTATTTTCTCATTCCATACAACTTCATTCTCTGTCCAGACATACAGATTTACATGAGATGTTAGTCTATAACCTCATAAATACAGGGGAATCAGAACCACTAACAAATAACTTTTATGTGTGGAGTTGGGACTTCCTGCTGGAAGAGACAGTATAGGAGAAAGACTTGTACAGAAAGAGCAATTAAAACTCACTTGCAGAATGAGTTTTGATACTCAAATCTGCTACTAACTTGTAGGTGACTGACGGTGACATAGGAGAGAATAAGCAGTGTTTTCTTCAAAGAAATATCACTGCACAGACTAGTAAAATATTCTTCTAGTGTATTACTTTTCTTATTTTAAAATCTGGATTGACAAACTAAGTTTGTCAAATGAATCAATAAAAAAGATTGAAGTTCATATTTAGCAGAAAATGTAAATGCTATTTCTACCCTGAATACATTTTGAAGTGTTTCCACTTGTTAGTGGAAACTTCAGCATCAAGCAAAGTGCTTGCTGCTGAGTAAAACATCGAAGTGGTAGCTGCTGATACTATGGAGACTATAATCTAATGGCCAGCTCTTCTAAGCAGAATCTAAATATTTTTAATAGGCTAAATATTAAACTGATTTTGAATTCAATAGAACTATTCCCTTGCATAAAGTTGCTATACTACAGATGCTTTTAGAATGAATACCTGTTCCCACTGAAGTCAGGAACAATATTGCCACTAACATCAGTGAGATTAGGTCTAGAATTTAAAAATTTCCCAGCAGTTTACGTACCTGTGCTTCTGCCGTCTTGGAGGTACCTAGCTTAAATATTACCACACTTAAAAGAATCCAGGAGCATTTTAAAAATATCTTCTTTTCAAATTGGTATCCTTGAATGGACAAAGTATGTTTATAAAATCACTGAACAGAGATTTTCCAAAAATTTAATAAGTACTAAGTTAGTTCTACTTTGTTAACAGATTAGATGAATTAATTAAAAAAACCCTAGGCTTTTAGAAATTCATACATATTTTGCATAATCTCCTTGGATACGTTTTAGCAAATTAATAAATGAACATTTATGGTTTCCCTTCCCCTGTACCTCACCACTAACGTGCTTATCTGTAAAATACAGCAGTGGGAAAGTATAATTATCCTTAATAGCAATATACGGAGAACTAGATACACAGAGAAGCTTAATGCGAACTCGGTTCTTACAAACTCTACTGCAGATGAATCCAAGTTCCCTCTTTCCAAGCTACAGACCAGTCAGACACAAAGCACTTGCAAACTGCAAATTATAGAGTTCCCCGGAATTACATTGCTGGAGAACTGGAGCAAAATGCCAGATTAATACAGATTAATACATTTACATTAGATTAATACAGTTCCTTACAGTAATCACAGCATGGCCAAAACCCCACGGTTTTGGGCTGAGCATGAAGTGAGTAAGCCTGGGTCTCTGCAGAGGAGCACAAATATACAGCTGAGGTTCATGGAATGTGGAGCAAATAACTGATGTAGGTCTTCCAGATCCCAAATTCATAGCACAATTCTTAGATTAACTTTACTTACCGATAACTTTGTAGAGAATTAAAAAAATTTACAACTCATTGGATTTTGGCTCGATGAGAATGGTAGTCTGAACTTTTGCTTAGTGCCATTCAAGAGATTGGCATAACCCATGCTATTAAAAAGTGTGATCCAGCAGGGAACATTTTGATCCTGATATCTTTTTCTTTTAAATATAATTTATTTTGAATTGACAGCTTTCAAACATTACAAGATAAGATTCTACATAATTCTACATGATTTTAAATACGACAAAAAGAAACTGACTTGAGATTCAAACAATTCAAATCTTGGTTCAGCAAAAGGAATCAAGATAATGATTCAAGGAAAGGATTTTGCTCAGAAGCTAGACATGTTCAGAGAGTTATAAACTATTCTTTATTTCAACTCCATATCTCCTCTATGATAAAACATAAATTCTGTTGGTGAGATCAGAATGTGAATTTCAGAAATGGGTTGAAATATTACAAATTCTGAATGTATTAGGACCAAGACTTTCATAGGAATGTTTCTGTATAATAGATTAATTCAGATTTCTCTTTATTGTCAGTTTGGCAATAATAATCAATTAAATATTGTTTTTGATGAATCAGTAAATAGCTTTTTTTTTTCTTTTGCCTTGAGAAAGCTGCATATAACTAGTTTTAGTAAAAAAATGTTCCCTTTATTAGAAAGCTCTACTTACAATTCAAATATAAAAATTATCTATATTTTTTTTGTGTAGACATGATTATAATAGTTCCATTGTAGGACTGAGTAGTGTGTGACACTGAATAGTCACCGTATACTCAGGAACACTGGACTTTTTTTCTATCAGAACAAATGACCCCAAGCTGAGTCAGTCAGATTCTTCTGTAGAGTTCCTGTGAGTTTTCCATTAAGCAGACAAATGATTCAAAATTATAAACTACTGTTTAACAACATAATTTGTATATGGGACCATGGTACTACATACTAATTAATTCTTCATTGAGCTGTGTGGCTCAGAAAAGTTGGAAGACTATAAAACTAATTTGTAAAAGACCTCAGTGCTCAGAACACTTACTTCAAAACACAAAATTCAGTGTTTTACAACAGCCTTATTGAAAAACAATTAACACCTTGTGTGTGCATATAGATACTCATGTAGTTATTGTGACAATTTTTCTTGTGTAACTGAAACATGTTGTCCTGCTGCACTTCACAATTTATCAGAAAGCACTTTAAAGTATGAAGGTTCTGTTCAGTTCATGCAGCACAAATTTAACTCTGTCAATAACAGCAGAGGATTCGTCTCACACAGATGTTTTATATTGTTTGATATGGAAAAATACAGCCAAATTATAGCTTACATTTTTAGCAAGATATTTGTAAAAACTCCTGAATGCAACATCAGAACATTCTTGGCAGTGACCAGTACATCTGGCTATACTTAGTGTGAACTAATAACACTTTAGCTGAAAAAAATAAGAACAGGTCTGTTTACAGAATTACACCTATCCTCAAAAAGGCATCATATACTAAAAGATCCAATTAAGAAATCATAAGACTTGAATTTTACAGTTATAGACACCCCCTAAATAATCCATGCAAAGCACGATACGATTTGTAAAATTACTTTACCTGCGACTGACAGATGCAGCATTAGGGTCAGACAGCAGCAGCTGGTTAATGCCAATAAATCTCACATGAATTCCTGTCCTTCTCCAGGGAATGGGAGCATCAAAAACCTCAAAAAGAGATTAGGCAAAAAAGCTGACCAAAAGAACTGAAGATTCAACAATTAATTGAAAGCTGCATATGTGTTTCTAAGTCTGCTGCAGTTGACTTTGTTCCACTTTATCCCACGGCTAAAAAAAAATAATCTAAACATCTTAAGAGGCAATACTGAAAAATATTTCACTTGCAAAACAATGGGATAAGAAGTCATATGCTGGCAAAACTTTCCACTGGAGAANAACGATAGTAACAGTTTTAGTATAAATTATCCAATAATGCAGAAAAAAAAAAAAAAAAAAAAAAAAAAAAGTCAATCCTTTCAAATTAGTTTTTAAAGACAGAAGAATATTTTATGTGAATTTAGTCTTCTGAAAGATTCTAGAAAACTCTGTAAGTAATTTCAAATAATGGATTCTTCTGAGAATACCATCTGTCTAGGGTGGGTCAGCAGGCATTTTTGTTTCTAACTTTCCTCCTGTAATATTCTTCCCATTTTTTGCACGGTATTGAGTGTCAGGGAAAAATACTCTTAATTTGGGGGCTGAAACAAATTTTTTGTATTTTATAATGAAGACCATTTGAGAAAACGGTTGGCAAACCTGGTGTAAAGAAATTGACAATAGGACACAGACATTAAATTTGCTGTTATGGCTTTACACCTGAAAAGCATAGCTTTTGTACCTTTGTGGTTATTTGTGGCACAGATAAAGGCTGGGCAAAAAATGCATTCAGAGCAGCCCTGAGGAGAAGGACTTGGGGGTGATGATGGATGAGAACCTCAACATGACCCAGCAGTGTGCGTTTGTAGCCCAAAAAGCCAACTGCATCCTAGGTTGCATCAAAAGAAGTATGGCCAACAGGTCGAGAGAGGTGATTCTGCCCCTCTACTCTGCTCTCATGAGACTCCACCTGGAGTACTGTGTCCAGCTCTGGAGTCCTCAACACGGGAAGGACACAGACGTGTTGGAATGGGTCCAGAAAAGGGCCATGAAGATGATCAGAGGGCTGAAGCTGTGAGAACAGGCTGAGGGAGTTGGAGTTGTTCAGCCTGGAGAGAGAAGGCTCTGGGGAGACCTTATAGCCCCCTTCCAGTATCTAAAGGGGCTACAGGAATGATAGAAGTGACTCTTTATCAGGCAGAGTAGCACCAGGACAAGGGAGAATGGTTTAAAATGGAATGATGGGAGATTTAGATACCAAGAAGAAATCCTTTACTGTGAGGGTGGTGAGGCACTGGAACAGGTTGCCCAGAGAAGCAGTGGATGCCCCATCCCTAGAAGTATTTAAGGCCAGGCTTGATGGGGCTTTGAGCAACCTGCTCTAGTGGGAGGTGTCCCTGCCCATGGCAGGGAGGCTGGAACTCGATCTTTAAGGTCCCTTCCAGCTCTAACCATTCTATGATTCATTCTATGATTCTATAATTTAAAGGATGGTGGCCAGAAAAGGTGTGTTTCAGGATTATGAGACATAAAGATTGCCAGGAACGTAGATAGTCATGAAGAGTGAAATGTTTAAAACTCAACCTTCTGTGTGAGGCAGGAATGTGATCATTACTGGAACAGTGATTTTAAAAATCTGCAGTGTGCTCAAGAGCTGAGTGGACTTTTTCCTTAGCTGTCTATATGAGCACGTAGAAAACATTCCATTAGCTACAACAGCTGTGTTGGTGACACGGGTACTATTGAAATTTTCTCCCTTTTCATTAATGACTTCTGAAAAGCAGCAGTATTTTATGTTAGCACTACCATAAATATATTATTGTTATTAGCTTTTTGTATTTCCCTTTCTTTTCTCTCTCATTTACAATTTGATAAGGGGACAATTCTTAAGTTAGTTGTGAAATTCAATTTAAACATAGCACCCTATGATTTACAATCACTGCAGTTCTTGCTATTAGCGGATGACAAGCTCATGAATCAACATGGATCAAGCAGTGCTGACGCTCCCCATGCTAATTCCATTTAGCAGGCCTCAGCTGATACACAAAAAGCTTTGAATGTATTTGTTTCAGTTTTCAAACACGTCATAGTTTGAAATGTGAGACTAATAAAAAATTTGTAAGAGGACAACTCCAGACTTAAAGGGTGAGGTAAATGGCAGCATTGCCTACCGCCTGGAGTATGGGCTGCTTGACAGGCACCTCCTTACTGCTAATTTTATTCATTGGTGAGATGATACCTGACAGGGCTATCTCCAATCACTTGCTGTCCACATACCTGAACTAGGATGTCTGTGAAGCCTGAACTTCATTTTTATTCTGAAACTTCCCAAAGATTCATCTTTTAGTCTTGTTTTTCAGGCTTCAATCAATTCTTCAATTGGATTGATTCTTCAATAAGGACCCTTGGAATTATAAAAATACAAATATTTCAGCATTTATTGATAAGAACCATTGAAGCCACTTCCTTCTAACTGTTACACTTTGAGAGGCTAATTATGCAGCAGAAACACATTTTCCAGCTTTGTGGGTCTGGATATTACATTTTGAAAATTTTTATTATAATATGAATTAATATTATACATATTAGTAGTTATCAGAGAGACATTCAAAATAGAATTTTATGGGAAGGAGTCCTGTTTTTTTCTTCTCCAGCACCATAAGCCCTGGCCAGCTGAAGAGGACACAAGACATCATTTTCAGAAATCTCAAGCAACCATAGCTAAGACTGGGCCTTCTGTGGTCCTGCACACCTTCATGGAGGTGAAACTAAAAATCAAAAATCCTTCTATCTGAGAAGATGGTGAAAATAAGAAAATTCAGGTATTTCTGTAGGAATAAGTCAGCTAAGGCAACTGCCCAACGTGCCAAGCCTTCAGCTTCCTGCCAGATTAAAATAAGTAGTGATTCAGACAATCCAATTTATGATCACAAGAAAAAAAGAGCCTACACTCTGCTTCTCCCAACGCCCCTGTAGATTTACCATTACTCTCACTGATCATAAAGTTTTCTCACTCCATTTTTCAATAAAATTATTTTCCCCCTAACATTTATAAAAAAGTGACTCAAAAAAAAGTATTGAATCTGTAAATTAATTTTAATTTGTAACATTAAAATTTTAACCATTTTAGGTGTTTTTTAATTTACCAGTCATAACTTCAACTAATTTTAAGCAACACAATTAGGTCTTTATAATAATTCAGTTGCCTTTAACTTTTCCAAATGGCTTTTAAAACAGGCTTCTCTTTTTGCTCCCTTGGACAATATAAAAAAAATAATTTCCAGATTCTCAATTTACCTAATCCTACCAATTACCACTACTCCAAATGTGAGAAAGTAATGGTAATAATGAGGCAGAAAAGATCTATTGCTTTATGGGACTAGTTATATAAAAATAAACAAAAATTACGTTCTTTGCTTAATATTTGCCCCAGATTTCAAGATTCCTGTTTCAGACCCGAGGATTATACAATTACTAGAGGTAAAATTGGATTTATTCAATAAATGTTAGCTAATACCTGGAGTTTGCCTAGTTATAGAAAAGCAGAACATGGTCACGCCAATTTTCATAGCAATATAGGTAGACATGAGCAGCTAGTTATAAAGTGCCCTACAGACATATTAATGCATTCAAAGTAATGTTAATTTTAATTATGACACACAAGGGAAATATGGGAGAATTGGAAATAGACTGAAAATATTTTAGTAGTCTCCTACGCAAACTGAAATGAAAGATTCAAAGTACAGGATTTAATCAGGGGATTTATCAACTAAAGGCAAATGAACAAGACAACCACATCTACAGCTTCCCCACTACCTCCCTCCCCACCCCCCCATGTACATACAGATTTACTGTATCTAGAGATGGAAGATAAATTCTATAAATAGACAAAAATAAATAAAAAAAAAATCAGTTCTTTTATCTGTCTTTATGCGGTATCTCTAAGTACAAACTACCAAACATGTTTTGTTACGGAATATTTTGTGGTTTTAATTTTTTTGCTGTGTTAAGGAAATATTTGTTTCAGACTTTTTACATATACATGTGAAATATATTTTCTCTCCTGGTGTTCTATAAGCATACAATTACCTCCAATACAGTTACAGGGACAATAACTAAATCCAGAAAAACTAGTGCCATATACTTTTGATTACTATTCTTCACTGAAATTCCAAACTTGTAATTATTTGAAATAGAATTCATATTGATTTTATATTGCAATATTTTTAATGAAAATTATATCGTGTTTCTAAGCATATTACTTTATCCTTTACCAACAATCTTTAAGTTACACATAAAGATACCAAGTTAGTTTTGTAAGAACTACAACCCCATTTTCTTCCATTAATTATCATTTATTTTCTCTTTTATGCAAGTCAACATCAATAATTCTATCTTTTACATAGGACTTTCAGCCGTAAACTACCTGTGTTAGCTCATTTTCTTATCTACAGATTGCTATTGCTCTGAAACATTCTACTTGTTCCAAAACCTATTCAAGTAAATATTAAGAGCACAGACAGATCTGCAGCCAATTGTTTAAAAAATCTTGGATGTGAATTGTCTAGATTTAAGATCAGCTAACTAAAAAATATATATTTATCCTTTTTCTTTCATAATTTCTCCTATAATACAGCCTGTAATATAATTCTGCTTTTTAAAAAAACCCAGTTTTAATACAGCCAACCCAGAATTTCATAATAGCTTCTTTTGAATACTGAAAATAATTTAATTTGTTGATTAATTTTTTTTTTTAAATAAAATGCTGCTGTGACTTGAAAGAAACAGGAAGCAATTTTGTAGTCATTCAAACTATAGTAAGTTTCCCATGTTGGGGGTTTTAGGGTGGATTCCCACCTTTGGATCTATAGGAATACAAATTGTGCAACATTCTTTACCAAACAACACTCAATTCCAACAAAGTCTTGGCTGAACAATCCTCTAGTTCTTTGACTGTCAAATCATATGCCCAGTGAACCATAATTTATCCTATCTGTTAGGCTGCAAGGTCTCCGTGACAGTAATTTTTTTTTAAGATATGAAATGGTTAATGTATTTTGGATGGTAATAAAAGCAGAATATCACATACCCAAGAAACAGATTTGATACTTTGAAATGTCATGTATGACTAGTCTCTGCGGTCAACATGAAACACACAGGTTTCTGAACACAATTAATATCTGTACTGAAACTGATGACAGAATTACCCAGGATTTCAGTGGGTCCCAGATGTGACTCTTAAATACTCATTTTTCCTACATTTTAAACCTTTTGTCTTCAAGAGGATATTACTTGTTGATGGACTTCTGAATGGTCTTGCTATTAGACTCACATAATACTACTGGAGAGCAAAGGTGGTTAAAATGCTTTGCTTCAGAGGAAATCCTTGCTTTGTTGGTTTTGCAAATTTTGTCAGCTTAAAATGCCACCTTAAATTTCTGACCTTCAATATCTATAGCATTTAGTACTTAAATATTTATGCAATACTTTAATCTCTATGAACTACAAAATGGTATTTCAACTGTTTTCTTACACTAACATTTTCTTTCTCACCTATTTCTTCTAACTTGTAAATATATTCTTTATTTTGAAAATACATGACACTGCAAGCCTCACAAGTCAGTAATGTACCCATTTATTTATTTTTTTTAAGATTTTATTTAAAACTATTGTTCCTGAAGAGAACAAAGATACAATTTTCTGCTTTTATAATGGAGGAAATCCCTTGGATGAAGTCTCTATTAAAAAATAGTTTATTTGAATTTATATATTTTGATAGGATTTTTTAAGTGAGAAATACTATGGAGATTGTCATCTAAGGAACAAAAGAGCCTGAGAAGACTGAGAAGGGAAAGCGTATTTTAATAACACAAGTGGGTTTCTTTTAAAATTACAGTTTATAATTTAAAATGTCCTTAGATAATGGAAAACCTACAGAAGAAACAGATGCTTATGATTCTGTGCTAAATTAATGGTGTTATTAACCTAACAGTATTTGTGCCTTTAAAGATCTCGTCATAAAACTTTATTGCATTTTTATGATGAATGTTATTTTATTCAGATTCTTTCCTTCCCCTTTAACTCAGTAAAATAATTTCCACGATGGATTTTCAAATGTAGGGAGGTAGAGGATGTTGGATTTGAAAGTGCAAGAATTTGTAGTATTTAGAAAATTTAGATTATGGAATTAGCTTTATACACAGTACAACAGTAAGAACTACATTTTTACATCAAAATTCTACCTTTGGAAAGACGTAAAAGGCAAAGTTAAAAACAACACGTATTTTAAAGACAAATTTTAATTTTATTTATCTTTCATAAGGGATATGACTTCATCTCTTCTCATAGTATATTTTACAATCGTATTTGTAGAGTATAGCATAGTGTAAGTCCTCGGTGCTACATAAACAATGGATAATTAAAGAATATGCGTAATCAGTATTCAACAGTTATATTATGATTTCAGTAGTTACCTGGAAACCACCCTGCAAAACATCTATAGAGACACGGTGAAGGCGGCACATAGAAATTATATTTTCTTTTCCCCTAATTAGACCCTATCAGATCCTCATGTCTTTTTTTCCGAATGTAATAAAGTATCATTAGCAGAAGTGCAATCCTGTTTGACAGAAGGGTTGAATTTCTTTTGATTTACACTGTAGACTGCATCCGTCTCCAAGGTTTATTGTGAGCCTGCCTGATTTTGCTCTGTCTGCCCCAGCTAAGTCTCCAGGGCAGGGAGGTTGGGTATTTATCAACGGGATCAAATACCATCCCTAGAACTGGCTTCCTGACTGCTTCTAAAAATGTTCAGTCAGCCAAGAAGTGTCAAACACTTCCTCAGGGCCATGGAGGTCCTGAAGACATGACTGAAACATCTGTGGTCTGAAGATCATTCTGCCACTATGTCCTGCTTGCTGCCATAACAATCCTTCTCAATTTCAGACATTCCAGCACATTTTTCAAAAGTTAGTGAGCATTCCAATACATTTCAGTGATTCAGGTTACTCAAGACCAAAACTTCAGGCACCACATGCAGCTGGAAGCAGAGCCATTCTGCTCCATGCCTGGAGACCCAGTTCTGGTTTTGGGGACAAAAATACTGAGTCAAGAGGTAAATACTTGACTTTAAGCATGTAAACCTGATGCTATGTTTTTGACAAATGGCTTCTCCTGAGGTAATTTATTAGAATCACAAGACATTCTGCGTCTGCTCCACAAGCACAGTTCTCATGCCATGAAGGATAGGCTGAGGATGGGGAGAGCAGCTCTTGCAGCACATTTGGAAGGGCTTAGAGGCCAAACCACAAAATACAAGTTAAGTCCATGCAAGTTAACACTCATGAAGGCAGAATAAAATTCAAGGGGGCACATCAGGTCACTTCTTATGCACTCTGTGCTTCCTTTTCTTTTGGTTAACAGTGAGTCCATACATCAGCACGAGACAGCACCTATCACTGGGGAAAGAGCTATAGCTTTGCACTGCTCACATGGATAGAGAAGATGCGACTACATGCCACTATCCTACAAAGGACTGTTGTGAAAAGGTATGTAGGCATTTTTTTTTATAAGCTATTTTAACTGCAGACACTAAAAAATACAGCTTTTACAGAGGTTTTTATTTATTTATTGATTTATTAATTAGTCTCACAACTGAAAGTACGTATAGTTTTGAAGGAATTTCTTCGGTTGACAGAAATGTGTCAATGTTGACGTATTGCAGACAGTGCTGCAACAACATGGGGTGTACAAAACACAGGTAACAACTATATATAACCCACTCATTAAACAATGCTGCAGAATTAAAAGAAGTGGTGAAAGAGACCTCTGTGGGATTTGTAAAATATGCTTGAATGTGCTTTGAAGCTACTGTTGCCAGTTGAATAAAAATCTTGCTGTGGAATGAAGGAAAGGCTCTCAGATGCATATCATTCCTCTGTCTTCATGTAACCTTTCAATCTTGCCTCACAAAACCAAGGACAATTACTTTTCAAACTGTCAAGGGTGCTGCATTCACCCGTTTGCATTTCAAGGCAGCTCAGCACACTTCCATCCAGAAACAGATATTTACCAAAGGCTAAGATTTTAAAGCTCAAAGTGCCAGGTCCTAAAAACTTAGTCCCCAACTGATTTACTACATCGGTGGCACATTTAAAAATAACCTTATGAGACAAGCACCGGGATATCTGTTGTGCTCTTTGAGAGGTGATGATTGAACTACATATTTAGTTTATGCTGCTCTCCGTTGCCCTTGAGGAATAAAGGCCCCACTGTCTGAATCATTACCAGTGTCCTTACTAGTCCTCCTGGCTTTTGTTATCCTTTTAGATTGTTCTTACTTTAGAAGGGCAAGTGTGCTTAGCAGAGAATGATGGCCTGTGCTCCATTCATCTTTTGCACACCTGCTTCAGATCCACTCATTGTTACTTATCAAGTTCACAATCCAGAACTCAGTGTAAATAAATACGTGAAAAGACAGACAAAAGGGTACATAACATACAAGCAAAACAACAGTCACATTGTTATGTTGTATTTGTTGCACCTGCTTTTATTTCCTTCCTTCTCCTTTTCTATTTTTTATATTTGTTTTTGTCCCTGATCCAGACCTTTGCTTTTTAGAAACACTGGACTCAATTTGGGATGTACAAAATAAGACTAAAATGGCTAGTCACTCGAGAACTTCCTTGAAGACATCTCTCTGTTTAAAACACTGCTCCCCCGGCTGTTTGGGATGCATCCTCCCTGTTATTTTCCTCCTATATACAGAATAACAAGCAAATATATTCAGAGTAATTATTATTGTGGCCTCAGCATTCTCATGGATAAGGACAGATTTTGACACACAGCTTTTCTAGGTGTGATTTTTTTTCTAGGTCTATAGGAGATCACTGGGTGTGAATGCAGAATAGTAACTGCTCCTCTCTTGCAACTACTAGCGCATAAAAGTGCCTCAACAAGTTTTCTCTTTCTGTTTCTTGTTTCTATAGAAAATGGAAGCACTTCTCAATTTTGTATAATCACTTTTGAACCTCATGTAAACAGATATAGCATATACCTTTCTGGTCTACTGTTACTGCATTACATCTCTGAAATCAGGCTAATACAATTTTTTTTTTTCAAGGAATACATATATTTTTATTAATCGTTCTCTGACTCCAGGGCTAAGCAAACTAAATAGATTTCACTCTTCAGACATACAGCGTAAGCACTAAACCTGTGAAAATGGCTGACAGAGCGCAGCAGAACAGGATCTCTGAGGCTTTTAGTAGAGGTTTTTGTACAATGCCAAACAGCTCAAAATACAGTGTAATTCAGAGTGTTCCTCTGACAGCAGAAGGAATAATTAATGCAAGCAGCTATTATGGAAGAACACAGCCAACCTCATCTGCATCAACAGTATCTGCCAAACTCTCTACATTGGTGGTAAATTGTAATTTCCAGGCCATTTCAGAGTCCCTTTGGGTGACCAGTGTGAAGGGTAGAAGAATAAATAAAAAATGAAAAGACCTGAAATATAAATTAATTTGAGCGTGAGGAGTTAGGCTTTTTTAGGTTCATTAAGTTTCATATTGAGCATGAAAATACTGAAAGAACCCCTGAAATTTTGTTTTGGTTTGACTACTGTGTAAACCTATCTATCAGAAAAGGACTGAATATAGATGA
This sequence comes from Pedionomus torquatus, assembly GCA_013398155.1. Lineage (NCBI taxonomy): Eukaryota > Metazoa > Chordata > Aves > Charadriiformes > Pedionomidae > Pedionomus > Pedionomus torquatus. Next base: position 779,503 of record VZRU01002882.1, on the reverse strand, counting down.
TGCTGAAGGTACTGAAGATTTATCCATAATATAATGGAAAGCATTTCATCAACTTTCACTTTCTTGGAACCGTGTGATCAAAGTGAGTTAAAGCATTAATCCTGCTTCTGTAAGGAAATGTGTGAGACATCTGCTGGCAGCGCATTAAAAAATACAGCTTCCTTTATTCCTAATAGCTGATATAAGAGCATATACTGAAGTCTTAGTTCAAACCCCTGTAAGATTAGTAGAGTCAGTCCTATTAGCTTCAGTGGATTCCTTTTTTTTTTTAATCAGACCTCTAATATGTAAGAGGTTCAAAAGCAGTATATTAAAGTCTCCTTAGTTTTTTTTTTCCTTTCCTTTTTTTTTCCAGTTACATATAGCAGCAACCCTCCTCTCTCTCAAGCAATCAACTCCAAAATGAAGACTTGCAGTGCTACCAGAATGAGAAAAAGAAGAACAGCTGAAGAGTACAGAAGCAAGCAGAAGTTTTTCAAAAGGCACAAACAAGAACTTTGAAAATAACTTTGAAATATACACTGTAAGTCTCCTATTTTGCACACACAGAAGTCGGGCATTTGGCACTACTGGCAGAATTGGCCTCCATGGGTCACATAATAACGTCACCTTTGGGCTTCATCTAACAATCTCAAATTTGGGTGATTTTGAAGTATGTTTTTCTCTAACCCTCAGATGCCATTACAGTGGAAAATAGAGCTGATTCACTGCTACTGTAGATGAGAATTCAAACAGAGATAAAAGATTTGCCAAATTATATCTTCTCTCTACATATATGGTAGAGTTATATTGTCATGTAAGCACAGAGGTAGAGACAAATCAAAACAAAACACCCATCTCTCCACACATTTCAGTTCTCTGGCCTACTAATTTGAAAATAATTATCGTTTGCATAACAGCAAGTGAAAGGTTTAATTAATTCTTTCAAAACCACATCAAATTAAATATCCTGTATACGTTCTACTGAATGGTATTTTATGTGTGTTATACTGACGGGAATGGGACACCTTGAACTGGCTATGGAAGCTTAAATCTATCACCAAGCAATGGGAAATAATCACTTAAATGATGACCATACATTTTACTGTAGCTGCCACCTAAAATGTTTGTAACAAAAGTTGTTTCTCTGCTGGCAAACAGAAAAAAAACCAAACTAGTATTTATAAATGGCAAGTCTACACTGAAGAACTGGAAAAATGGAAACCTGCACACTTGGGAAATGACCTTTCACTAAATCCAATCGTTACTTTTTTTCCACACCCTTCTTTCTACAGAAGTCCATTTAGGATCAAAATCCCTTGGCAGCAGAAAATGAGATTAAGTACTGACAGCTCAAGATACAATAATAGTAATAATTAACGTGACTGAATAAAAGGAAAAATAGAAGCGTAATTACTCCCTATAACCTGTGTTTCTATATTGAGTTGCCACATAGCTTATGATTCTGAGTCATTTGCAGGTTTTCTGCAGTTTTTTTTTTTTTTAAGCTGAGAAGAAATAAGCAGTTCTGCCTTACCATCTACAAAATCACTAATAATTCCCAGTCCTAAATAAACATTCACTAATGATCTGAGAAGCAGTGACATAAAGAATGTGAGGAACTTCAAGCATCACCTCCTCCAAGCTCAGGAGAGGTGCATCACAAAAAAAGGAGAAGTTGGGCAAAATAGCCAGAAGGCCTGCATGGATGAATAAGGAAGTGTTAGATAAGCTCAAATCAAAAAGGAAGCCTATAGAGCATGGAAGCAAGGACAGGTGGACTGGGAGGAATATAGAGAAACTGTCTGAGCAGCCAGGAACCATAACAAGTAGGCGAAAGCCCAGAGAGAACTGAATCTGGCCAAGGACATCAAAGACAATAGGGAAAACTTCTGTAGATATGTCAGGGAAAAAGGCAAGACTAGGGAGGCTGATTCATGATTTTGATGGATGAACCACTTAGTGGATAGGGAACTGGCTGGATGACTGCACTCAAAGGGTTATGGTCAATGGCTCAGTGTCCAAGTGACAGCTGGTGATGAGTGGTGTCCCTCAAGGGTCAGTGCTAGGACCAATACATTGTTGTTGGAGACATGGACAGTGGGATTGAATGTACCCTCAGCAAGTTAGCTGACAACAGCAAGATTGGTGGTGCAGTTGACAAGCTGGAGGGAAGGGATGCCATCCAGAGGGACCTAGAAAGGCTTGAAAGATGGGGTAATGCAAATGGCATGAAGTTCAACCAAGCCAAGTGCAGGGTCCTGCACCTGGGACGTGGCAATCCCAGGCACAAATACAGGTTGGGCAAAGAATGGCTGGAGAGCAGCCCTGAGGAGAAGGACTTGGGAGTGCTCATGGATGAGAAGCTCAGCGTGAGCCGGCAGTGTGCGCAGGCAGCCAAGAAAGCCAACTGTATCCTGCATCAAAAGAAGCGTGACCAGCAGGTCGTGGGAGGCGATTCTGCCCCTCTACTCTGCCCTCGTGAGACCCCACCTGGAGTACTGTGTCCAGCTCTGGATACTTTCTTTTCTGGAAAAAAAGGAACTGTGGAAATTATTAAGCAGAAATGTTATTTTTCAAACACACCTTCAACACTCACATATGATTTCCAGCAGACTGCATTGTATATTGGTCAGGAACAAGAAAAGTACCTCCTTGAAGGGATTTTTTTTTTCCCTATATGCTGTAAAAGTGTAAAAAAAAAGCAACAAAAAAATTCAAACAAACCAAAGATTATAATTTATTTTATTTTTTTTTAATGACTGTCTGTCCTGTACAAATTAAGAGTAAGGACTACGCAGAAGAGTTAAGAGATAGTGGGGATTTGGTTAACCAGACACATACTGTATTCCCAGCCTTAGCGCTATCTGGATGAACTACTTCAGACAGGTCATTTCAGTCACACAGGAACTTCAGAGTTGCCTGAGTAAATTCTGCAATACCTGCTTTCTTCATAGTCCCATGTTAAACTCCTAAACTCTCTGTGGATGCTTAAAGAATAGGCCAGTCAGCTAAGAACAGAGTGAAGAAGAAACACCAAGAAGTGGTGAAACCAAGTCTTACCCTTCAGAATTGATTAAGCAGTTAATTCTGAAATAGCAAGTAATGCTTGTCTCCATACAGACATTTTATGTCTAAGTCTCCCATGGAATTAGGCACATTGGTGTCACCGCTTTTTCAGCAGCTTTAAAACCTTTACCTCTACATATACATACCCGAAGCAAACAGACCATACCAGAAAAAGTTGGCGAAGCCATACAATCTTACATAAAATAGAATATACACTGAGTCAGGGACCTAAGTCACGCCCCTTCATATATGACTGCAAACTCCTGATTTTCCTTTGTTTCGTGCCCCAGTAACTGCTTATTTGCACAAAATGTTAGTTTGACAAGAGGCTTCCTCAGAGCATATTTGAATACAAAACTCTATTGCAATTTAAGTACGGCAGAGTTTGAAACGTGAGTCTTTCGCATTTCAAGTAAGCACACGCACCACTGTGCCAATGGAAAGGCCATTTGCTCCCAATGCAGTGAAGAAAATTCATTTCACCTCAACAGTTCCCACCACCTCACCTTTCAGCAGTCACTATGTGCCTGTTGGAACAGATCTTCCAGGTAGACACAAGAGTTTATCATCTTTATTATTGTAAGACAGCATTTCTTCATGGCTCCTTTGTATATGAACTGCTTTGGATTTTGTTAACTTCATGCTCTTGAATAGTGCATGGTCATCAAAAAAGCTCACTTGTATTGAGTCTGAAGCCACTACGGGGAAGAATGAAACCACTCGAAAATCCCATGTATGTACTTCAAACTCCAGTCCTTTCAGAAAAAGTATTTAAAACCACCAGGTTTCTCTCAGCCATTATTTCATACTGTGCACATTTTATGCTATTGTTAATCTGCCTCTCTAATTAAAGAAATTATTTTACATTTGAACATTTTCCATCTTAGCCAGACACAGCAAATTGCTGCATAAGCAACAGCATTTGAATTTGACAGGCTTACTTCTACAGAAATCAGACACGCTTTATGATAGAAGAAGCGAGTCCTCATGTTGGAGCCCTGATTGCATACATCCTTTGGCCAATAAACAGATTTTTCTGTGTTTAAGCCTCTATTGTGTTACTTCTCTGTATACTGATTACTTTAAAACATCTCCTCAATTTTACACATCACAAGGAAGGAGTAACACATACCATCTGAAAGCAGATTTGAAATGGCTCTGCTGTATAGGAAGAACATTACCATTAAAAAAATAAAAGTGTTTGCCAGCAAACTCTGTTTGCTAAAGGAAAAAAAAAAAAAAAAAGACCATTTCAGTAGGCTGGTGAATAGACTAACTTAGCTCTGACTGACAATAAGGCATCCAGTTCTGCCAACTGCTGTTTTACCTCCGCTATGGAAATAGTGACAGAAACATTCGTGAGTCTTCAGCTCTTGGCAATCTTATTCCTGTCTGCAAACAGGCCTAAAAACATAATATACACAATTCTTACTTATGCCTTCCTGCGGAGTCATTTAGAATCATTGTGTCCAGATGTTCTGATCAGTGTTTTCAATCTACTTCTGTTCATAAACCAAATGTGTTCTGGAGATGACTTGTACATCCCTGCATATACTTTTACATATGACCTACTCCATACAGATTTCAATTATGTGAAGAATGGTTTAACAAGAGGGTTACTCAGAATATCAAAAATTAAAAATCAGTATTTCGGGCCAATTTTCAACATTTTCTATCATAAAACCAGTTTTATTAATTATTTTTAAAAAAATTTAAAATCTATACACTGAGGAATGTAACCAGATTCCCAGCACACCATGCTGCTGCATTTTTGTTCTAGCAAATCCTCATCTTTTTTCACCACTGAGAAGCTTGGCTAATTCTGTCTCCTGTCCTGTCTTGGGGCTCGGTGCAAAGAAAACTTCCCAGATTAACTACTTGCCTTTACCACCTAAGCCTATGATTAAGCACAATCTATTTTACACAGGTTTATTCCTTATGGAAAATCAGCATCTCTAGCTTTTAAGTAAGTATGTAAAACTTCATATGAGGTGTTATAGGGCTCATGACCAGCAGTGAAAGAGAGACTCAAAGTAGCAGTTGAGAAGCAAAAGTAAGAGACAAATTTGCCTTTTCTTGAACTTGACAACATCTTGACTGGTTTGAGAATGGATCCTTTCTCTCATTAAGGCTCGGGGATGTTCCATGCAGATGCATTCTCACAGAATCTTTGCTGCCTGAGTCTAACCTCATTCCTCTGCTTTGATAAGGCAGAAATTCTTGATAAGCTTTTGAAGTCATGCTCTGACTTTTACCAGACATGCTCGACCACGTAAGTGATGCTGCCTACAGACTTACTGCTTCTTTGGTAGCCATGGAGGTAGCAGGGGAAGGTCAAAGACTCTAGAATGTGTCATTGGCGTTTAAACACAACTCCCAAGCCAGAAAAACAAAGGGGATGGAACTGCATCCAGGCCAGCTGGGAGCAGAGAGAAAACAAACTAATTGTCTGAGAAATAATAATTTTCAGATGCAGATCCTATGTGTTAGAATCAAAGGGGCTGGTAAATTAACGCCATTCCACAGCAGTGAAACGTGTTAGTAGTGTCATATAATGCAATGACATTTATGAGTTTTTACTGTGCCAGCAGCTCTCTCTGCATCTCAA
>VZRU01002882.1:739488-773729 GCA_013398155.1 Pedionomus torquatus | reverse complement strand
ATAAAATAAAATAAAATATTAACTATTTTTCTTTAGAAATACTATTGTGCTTATGTAAGATTCTGGCATGCATATATGAATAAACATATTTAACCTATATGGCCACAGACCTCTTTCTTGCTCTAAGAAATACCTGGCATGTGTTTGGATGCGAGAAAATTATAACCTTAGATAATGTTCACACAGTCTTCTCTGATTACAATTTTGAGCTTTCCATACCTGAGATAAAGACAAAAGCACATTTATTTCTCTGGTAAGCCCCTCTGATATTTGCCTAGACTTAAAGCTGTCAGTTTTTCAGGTTGAGAAGCCAAAGATAGCCTATAAAGGCTTTCTTTCTTTTAGGAATAGATGGAACATTCCTCCCTGATGTGAAGTGAATTCAGAAGTGAGCTATCTTTCTAAATCTCCTGCTTCCCACTGTTATTTTGGCTGTCACAGTAATCTAACAAAGTGAGGAGGTGAAACTACACTCTACAGAATTAATATGTCAGAATATTTTTTTTCTAAAACACAATGCAACTACAGTGAGCAAAACGTTATTTGCCAGGTGGCGAACACAGCCGAGGAAACATGCAGGAAGCTCAAGGGCTTGCACTGAGTACAATTTTGCTATTGATTATGGATGGAGAACTGGGTTGAAAGCTGCCAGACAGCTAACTGCATTTAGCTGCACTAAGAGAGAAAAGTTCAGGCAACTAGAATGAGGTCAACCTCTACTCTTACAAAGGACATCAGGAGGTTTGGGATTTTTTTTTTTCCCCCTAATGTCAGGCACATAAAAGCTAGGCTTTCCTGCCTGGATAATAAAGCTTAAGAGAAAAAATAATCCAAAAAACCAACAGCCCCCAGTGATCTTCATTAAAGCTGCTGGTATCTTCTACATTAGAGGACATTAACCTTTGACTTAATATTTTGCAAGCTTCGTTTAAGAAACAATTCATACCAAAACACTACCTTGGCCCTACAAGGATGAATCTATACAGCCCGAAAAACTGCTGAGATTCCTAAGGATTTCATCAAGTGCAGCAAAATGCTGCAAGGGATTTGAGTGCTACAAAAGCATTATTCTTTTTGGCTTTTCATCTTGATTTGGGATTTTCTTCCCTTTCAAACTGTAACAGCTCAGTACCAGGCATTCAGGTTTTCCAGTCAACTCTATATGCAAAAGGTCATGTGGATATAATTATCATAAAGAGGTAATCAAACCCACTATCTAAAACCAGGAAGCAGCTGCCAGGTATTTTAATTACCACACAGATTTATTTTTCCTTTTTTAAACATGTTTTTTTCTCCTAGACCATTGTCTGGAAAAGTAACACACATGAAGCTCTCAGAAGTGGGTAATCAGGGATATGAACACTGACCAAAGAGAGGAGAATAATGTGATAAAAGATTTAGCCAACTTGTGGGCTTTACATAACTCAACTTCATTGGCATTTGTCCCAAATTTTGCTAGCTTTAGGTATGAATCTTATTCACTGTGTCTCATTATAGTTACTTAATGTATGTTGAAGAATAAAAGATGCTGAATGAGAAGTTTAGCTTCCAATAGCCTTTGATCTGAATGGGGAAAAAATAAAATCACTAAAATCACATTTCTTTTAATGTGCTTGAATCAGAGTTTACATCAAGGTACATATATATTAGTAAGCTTGTATACTGTATATTCTCCTGCTTACCTCAACAGTAGCTAAATCTCCTTACTCTCATAGTCCTATCACGTGCCTTTACGAGATTCGGTAGTGAATCATCAAGTGGAAAACCAAATAGATCTTACTCTGACATACATGATCTTTTGGTTGTGGCATGTACAAGATTTAAAGCAACTATAACTTTGGAAGTAAGCACAGCATATCTGGTATTACACCTGTGAAATCTCCAGCTAAATCATAGGGATAAAAAACCTCTGCATATGTAAGGCACTTGAGGAATGGGATGCTTTTTTCCTTTCACAGAAACATTTTGGAAACAGTTTGTATTTGACTAACAAATGTTTTTATTTTCTCTCACTTTTAGTCCTTCAATTTTTATTCCTGTTATACAGCTGCAACCCTTAATTTATTTCTTTCGAGCCATTCTGGGGTCAGTGGTACGTTATCTCTTGTTCTGCAAATACTTTCAGCAGCAAAGCCTGAACCATCCGTGTTTTTCTCCTGTAAGGGGAAACTAAAAGAAAACAAACTCTAAACGGGCTGCAGTTGACATTGATTTCAGAAATGAAGCTGAGAAGAGGCAAGACCACTTTCTGTGAACAATTCACTATACGCTGAGTGTGTCTAACGACGCAGACACAAGAAAAGAGAGTTACAATTTGATTGGTTTTACGTTTAGGCTGCTAATTACAAAATTTGAAATTATTCAAGATGTGAAACTGCATTAAGCTTTCACAAAGATTCATAGACGTTTTGGGGACAAAAAAGCCAACCAGCTTGGGTACGGATCTTGACAAACTGTACAGACAGGATCATGTACCTATGTTGCACACAATGAGATGGATTTAAACTCATAACTCGAAAGGATCCCTGTAGGTTTGCTATCTTACAATTCTCATTTAGGATTTTTTCCATGATTGATTCAAGTATTTGATGAGCCTCTCTCACTTTAAAAAATTGCTATGACAGTTTATTTTGGTAAAAAAAAAAATAAAATTCTAAAATAAATACACTGAATATCTTCCACAAAGTTTAGTATTGTCTTTAACCTCACAGCTAGTAAAGTGAGTAATGAGATGACTGTTTTTATAATGTTTCTCATGACAGGAGTCAATGTATTTAATAGAAAACAGTTTCACATGAACAAACTGTAGTTTGCTGAGTACTAAGTGAAATATAAACGTGTATTTTATCAATTAAAATATTAATTTTCAGTTTAAAAATAACTACAGCTCTACAATACAGTAACACAAATCAACTCAATTAGGATTTGATTGTATTCATGTTGCTGGAGTGTCACCTACTGGACACTGCTGGTACACTTGGACCGGCTATACTTGCCTAACTGAAGAGCCAGGATAAGTAAGGAAAAAAACCTCATCGTACCTGCTACACTTTTTTATCTTCATGATAAAAAAGCACTGTTGAATTCTGAAAGAGATGGGGGGCATCTGAGCTCTCATACCAACTCCTAAACTAATTTTTCAGTTTTCAAAGTGATGAAATGAAAATGGTAACGCTCACTTCATCGTTTGATCTCCTGATAAGGATGCTGCAGCTAAGTGGACATGAAACACAAGTGTCATACTTGGTAAGAACTGGCTGCTTCATGCATTCTTTGGAAACATCACTGTCTGCAAAACAGAGAGCCTGCACACCAAATAAAGTAAACCTTTCCTTTCATTTAGCACAACTGACTGAGGACTTTGTCGTGGTTATTCTACCTTTGTCTTTTCTGTGAATCTGAGTAGCCATGACAGCTATGTACAGTGCCAAATTATACAGATTGCTCCATCTCTTCAAAAACCCATCTGTCCAAGAATGGAAATTACATTATTTGTACCCTGCATCAGAAATAAAGAGGTTTACATTGTTGGATGAAAATACATTTCCTTTGAAACAGAGCTTAAATGAAGGAAACCTAGTTTGCCTTTGCCCTCCAGTTTCTGCATCAATACACCTGCTCAATTTTACCATGAGATGCCTTAGCAAAGGGACAAGCTACTTACTGCCTGATTACCTGACAGCTCCTACAAAATATTTGATAGCAGCCTTCCAGATTTGCTTCTCTCCCTCTAGGTTCTTTAGCTTTTATATAATTTCAGATTATCAAAGCTTTTTAACAGGTGCTAAATAATCCTTATTTCTGCTTTTTAAAGCTTCACACAGAAGTGTTATTCTACAGCAAATTAATTAAAAGAATTAGAAAAAATATAGGAAGTGCAATCAAAGAGGAATCATTGAAAGAATAGTAGATTTCTCTCAAGAGCATATCAAAATGAGAGTACTAGGCACTTATTGTGACAAGAGTAATTTTCAGGGCTTTAATCATTTACGTAGAATGTATTTCACCAGAGTTTAGTTGAACAACTGTAAAATACTGACATCTAAAGGCGGAAAACCTATTGAAGTACATAAATAATAGGTTAGGCTGAATATGAAACGTTCAAATTAGAAATAATTATTGAATTTGAAGAAGTACTCCTTTGAAGATTTTTAAGTTTGGCTCTTTCCTCTTTTTATGAATTATGTATAGCTGCATATAGGTTTTCAAAATGTTAACATAGATATGAAAGTGTCCGCAGACTTTCCAATGTGTGATTTGATTAACATATTAAACAGACATTAAGATTCTTCACAAAATATTCCAGAAAGTGTCAATAAAAATCAACAGTTCTTTTTGCAAGTGTTTTACAAGGGATTTATTTTTATGGAAAAGCCAATTTTTCTAATCAACATATAACCTTGAACAAAGCATAGTTTTCCTTTAATTTCCTAACTTAATTCTAGCAGGCCTTTTTTATGATGTGCCCCCTCAGTATTTGGATTAATTTGACTGAAGTCAAATAAGCAGACTAATTTTAGATTTACAAACATGACAAAGAAATTAAAATAAAGTTTTGTAGTCCTGCTCTTCTTCCAAAGCCTTCAGTGTAGCTCAGGGCCAGGAGGGATCACTTCTGCCTTATTCAAACATCCTCAAAAACTACTGTCTACTTCTTGCAGATCTGCCCAACTGCAATATCATACTGAGATAGTCACTGACTCCCCATCATCTAGAATGAGTGCTGAAGAAGACCTAACTCCTGTCACAAAAGATCTCCATGGACTAATTTAGCCTTCAGAGGAACTACAGCAGAATGTGAATAAACACTGAAAACCTTGCCTACTTGGGGAAAATTCATCTTTTGTATCTGTACAGTAGCACTAATACCCACGGAAATGTTAATATAAACTTTTGACACCTGTCCTCAGTACACAGGTTTTTGTCTGACATTTCAGGACAGTGTTATTAGGGAAAATAATAGATTTTTCAAAACAAGGACTTTTGGTGAATTTTACTCTGGATTTGAAGGTCATAACTATATAGGAAATTAAGTAAGTAATGGTTCTCAGATATCCCAGTAATAGGTGATTCAAGAAAAGGTAACCTATTTGAGAAATTCAAGACAAGTTAAGCTACAACATTAAGGCCTTTCATAAAGTCCTTACAAGTTAAAGCATCTTAGTATTTAATCTATTTGTCTTTAAGTCAAAGTACTAGCACAGTTTTTATTAAACCGCAACAAGCAAGCGCTCATCTCTTGGAATAAAACTACCACAAAGCAAATACAGGAACATATGGACACAGATATTGCAGATGTCTGATTAAATGGAATACTATTAGTGAGGAAGTCAAATACTCTCCTTATCTGGAATCAGTTCAATGGAAATATAGCTTTGACTCCTTCTTAAGAATGACATAATATCAAAAAGCAAGAAGATGCAGATTATGGAACTCTTCCCACCAGAGGGTGTGAGTTTACAGCACTGGGCAGCCTGGCAAGATGTACCTGCTGGAGGAGCTCACCTTGCAGATCACCCGTTTCGTGCCACCAGCAGCTGCAATGACACAATGGGGCTTGCTTGAACAAACAGCACTCAGATGAATAAACCTCTTTAATTTTTTAACAGACACCGTTTCCTACCTGCTCAGGAATCAAGCAGCCTGGAGAAAAGAAGGATCCAGGGAGACCTTACAGCTCTCTTCCAGTCCCTAAAGGGAGCCTACAGGAAAGCCATGGAGAGGCTCTTTACCAGGGAGCGGAGTGATAGGACAAGGGGTAATAGTTTTAAACTGGAAGAGGGGAGATTTCGATTAGATATTGGGAAGAAATTTTTCACCATAAGAGTGTTAAGACACTGGAACAGGTTGTTAAGAGTTGTGGATGCCCCATTCCTGGAAGTGTTTAAGGCCAGGTTGGACGGGTAGTGGGAGTTGCCCCTGCCCATCACAGGGAGGTTTGGAACAAGATGATCTTCAAAGTCCCTTCAAACTAATCATTCTATAATTCTATGTGATTCATCTTGATGAGTCATGAAGTTAGTGAACCACAGGCTTGGACCATCCTGTAAGACCTTGCACGGCAAAGCAAAGGTTTGTTGCTGACCACAGGCTTCAATTTAGAGCTGACAGCAGAACAAAACACTTCACTTCTAATCACACAGTTTACAAGCTTCACTGTTCCAGGAACGTTTTAATTTCACACACTAAAGCTAAATTACCACGAAGACAATGCGTGAAGGCTAGTCTGCTTGTTTTTCCAAAGAAAACTACAACATAATCCACTCATCACATATAACCAGTGCCCCTACATTTGTTCTCACTTATCTTTTCCCAAATGATTTATTTCCAGTTTTAAATGTACAAGAGGAAGAAAGAAGAAAAACCAAAACACTTTTACATCTGGAGTTAGTTGTACACAGTCAAATGTTTCAGAGCTCCTTTATACTATTTGCTAGTTAACCATTCAGACACCTTATTGCCAGACTACTGGTGTTGCTTAGGACTTTGAAGAAATCCAGAGAAATTAAGTCAAGTTTAAACTGTGACTGTTTGCAAAGTTCATTTCCATAGCATTTTGATTGTTTTATCATCATTAATGGACTACATAAATTTAAATGTTCAGCATATCATTCACTTTATCATATTAAAAAAAAAAAAAAACAATGAAGGAGTTGAAATAGGCACGTCAAAGACCCAGAGGGAACTTAAATATACACATTCTTGATCACAAATACAATGCAGTAGGTAGTATTCCTGGGTGTTCTGCAAAGATATATCCTTCCTAAAACCCAAGGCTGCAACAACAATGAAAACTGATAGGTTATTAAAATGCTCATTACACTTAGATGACAACAGGTAATGTTGGAATTTCCCTGAAATCCTTGGGCATTTCCCTATGAGATTGTAAATTTCAGCCATACAAGAAAATGAATTTCAAGCACCAGCGCAGGTAATCTAGCATCCAACACGTGGATAATCACAACACAAAGTTAAGGGCAATAGGTTATTTATGTGCTCAGACACTTCAATAATTTAAAAACAATTACAAAATTTGCATGAACTAAGAGGCTCAGCTATGTAAATACAAACACACCTTCAAAACCTATGGATTTCTTACTGTGATAGTAGTGTGCATTATGACTTACTGCTCTATGTACTGTACAAACACAGGACAATAAGAGGTGACTCACTTCCTCTCTCCCAAGGAACGGGAACATACTACTTTTGCTCTCTAGAGGTCCTCCACGAGTTGTAATTGCCTAACTTTAAGGTCTGGAAGGATTTACACCGACGAGCGGCATCAGAAAACCTGCAACTTCATGCCTCTATATGCATAACAAGTGATATCATCTCTCTTTTGACAGTCATTTGAACAATTACTCATTGCACTTGCATTTTAGTAAGCGACCAGCTGGAAGAATATAGTGGAAATGACTATCAAGGGCCATCAGAGGTATGTCCCAAACTAGCAGCTTACCACTAATACAGAAGACAGTTTACTGAACTCCATTCCAACAGTGAAAGGTACTTTCTGGTCCTGCCTTGCAACCTTTTGTCACTGGCAGCACGAAGCAGCCCTTGCTCGTGCCAGCCTGAAAGTATGACTCTATTTGAGAAGCAAGGGTGCCTGTGGAAACTGAATAAAGATGCTGTGTTACATCTCTCAAGGGAGGGAAAAAGGTAGAAAGTCACTTCAAAATCACTTGAGGAGAACTGAAGGGCACATACGGCAAAGACAGAAGGACAGCGGGCAGTACAGAAATTTGTCCTCCCAATAAAGAACATAAAGCAGGATATGGGAAATGCTACAAAGGTAACAGCATCCATGAGTTATTATCTGATAACTGCAGTCATTTGGTTATCAGCAGATGACCAAAACAATGTAATCACTTTTTTGCCTTTTGTATTTCATCGAATGTTCTCCATTTTCATTGTAGTGCTAGCTAAGCAAGTCTAATTGCTCTCTGAGACTACTTATGATTTCTTTTTCTTTCTTAGTTTCAGATATCAGAGTCACTTGTTCTTGTGAAAGCCTGGGATGCATTGACCAAACTTTACCTTAAAAATCATAGAACATCAACGCTGTCTCTATAATCTCCAATTCTAATGCCATAGGAACTGATAGTAAATCACCTGCACTATCCTTCTTCTTAAGCAGCTGGTTTAACTTTCTCGGGCTTCTTGTAAACATCCTGTTTTTCACCATTCCTAATTAAATGCAAATAAATGGAACTGAATTATTTTAAAGGACATGCACAGCTCCATTAACTTAAATCTGCTTATTTGAAGTCCATATATGCAACAAGATGGGGAGTGAAAAATTAAACGTGGGAAAGCGAGGTTTAATGTATATGAGTATTCCTGAGCCATGAAAGTGCAATAATAATTTAAAGTAACATTTTTCACTCTAATTCTCTGAAGTTTGAAGTTCTAATCCAATAATCTCTAAAATTCCTTCCTCATTGATAGATTTGCTTCATTCATAGCTGCATAGCAGGAGTCCCACTTCAGATCTTTGAGTGACAGTTCTGACAAGCCATCAGAGTTACTGTTCAACAGTGTAACATTTTGACCCTGGAGTAAAGGTACGAGATCTCTTCCTTGTCATCAACTTTAGAAATGGGAATCTTGGAAGAGCAATAAATTCTGCTTTGGTCAGCTGGCAGACTTTCCATACAGCCCTACTTCCTGGGTGGTGTGGTAGGCATTCCTCAGGCCTGGGTTTGCTAACAGCTACAATAATTATAGCCCTTTTTCTCTGTGCACAAGGGTAACCTAACTTGATCACGCTGTCAATTACTCTTATCCTCAATCTCATCTTTTCCACCTATGATGTGTCATGCTCATACATCACTTCTAATTAAACGGGAGGTGCTTGAAAGCAGGGACCATGTCTCTCCATGCACAACAACCTGCATGCTAGGGTCTCAGTTCTGATTTTTGGTTATCACTGCCATACAAATTATAATCTAGGCATCTAATTAGCCTACAAAATATAACCTCCATTTAAAAGAGATGTCAATGAAATTTTACTGGTGTCCCACAATGTTAGCATAAAGAGCTTTAGTTTAAGTAGAATCAGTATTCGCATGATTTTACTTTCCAAGGGATACATAATGAAGGACTTAAAAAGTGATAGAAGATTATTCAAATAGTGGAAACTATATCCAAACCTTGTTTCCTTCTCTATTTAATTAATCCCTCATCTATTAGAATAGAAAGTCCTTTTCTATTAAATTCTAGAATTTCTGTTAAATTCTAGAATTCCTTTTCTATTAAATCATTCTCAACTGCTAAACTAGAAGATTCTAGTCATAAGAATGATTACTCAAAGAGAGTTCAATGTAGTATGAAGTACAGGGATTGTATCACATGCCTTAATGAAAATCGCAATGTAAGGACTTAATTCTGCATTGCATCCTCACTATTACCTTTCTGAAAGGGTTTAAGTCCAGTTTAGCTTTATTGGCAGTTCTTCTCTCCTTATTCACATGTATCACCTACAGAAAAAAAAACACCACCACAATAAAAACCAACAAAACAGTATCAAAACAATTCCACAAACAAAGGTCAGGATCATTTTCATATCATTCATTCATTCAGGATTCCTTTCCCTTTTTTTCCATCAGGTTAACTTTCAGATCGATCAGGAAAATTAACTGACCTGGCTTATTCTGAAACTGTTGTAGTGACAAAAGCATCGATGTATATTTATATGAAATTATGAATACACAAACATGACAAATACACATATAATACAAATATACAAAGTGTTGACTGAGGCCTGCAAGAACTTGTTCTGATGCCTCAGGTACTAATAATAGCATTGATAAGCTGAAACATTAGGCCCTGCAATGGGCTGCCACTGCAGTCTGTGAAGTCCATGTTCAGTCTTCAACAAGGTTTGCCAAAGTGCTCAAAGTCAGCGTGGCTGCCAGATGAGGGAAGACAAAGTGCAGAAAGCACCAAATTGTAATATACCTGGAGTGCTGAGCTCACTGTCCCTTTTTAGAAATGTATTGCTAGTGAAAGGACATCCTACTTGGTCCCTGTGCACTTATCAGGTTATCTAACCAAAACACAGCAAATTTGAGAATCCAGCCTCATAAAGGAGCACAAAATAAGCTATTAGGACACACAAACTTGCATACCACACCAGTAATGATTGTTGGCTTATTTTGCTTTCTCTTTTCTTAAGTAAATAATGTACTGACACATCTCTAAGCTGATTTCAAAGCAAAAAACTTTCCATCACTTGCTACCTCACACAGACTGCAATTACATTAAAGTTCATTTTGACATGCAGAGAATTTTAATACATCTCTTCTCAGAGGCTAGCCCATGGTCTTATATATTGCAGTATTCTGTAACAAGAGATCATTGAGAGTTATTTATCCTAAATAAATACCATGAAACCTGTTTTAAAGGCTATCCCATATATGCAGCAAGCTACCTAAAAGCAACTATGACAAAGAATTTGAATCAATTTGTCTCATAGTCTCTTAAGAGAAAGACAGCTTCACTGTCACTCCAAGTTAATTTTAGGGACACACCTATCTTACCTAATCACTGTACAAAGGAGCCAAACCCCTCATTTTATATTCCTTTGAAGTTAATTATCCTTACTACTTCCCAGAGCAAACGTTTACTCTACTAGACTACTTTGGTCACCCTTAAGTACTTTGACTTGCTCTATTATTTCTGAATTACAGAATATCTAAAAAATTCCAAGGCTCAGGCTGTAAAATAGAATCAGTTATTCTTACAAATAAGCTTTCTTTTATTTAGCATAGGGGTTTAGAATATTTGTGATGTTGACGTTTGTGAATTTGTAAAATCCAAAATGTGTACTTTGTACCATGCTAGCCTACTCAGCAGGAATTCTCTGTTCGTGCTTGACTATTCACAAGGAAATATAAAAGGAATAATCAGATGCCAGAACTGAACTTTTAAAGCAGAGTAGGGCAGCTAAATCTGTATCTTCTGCATAAGTAGCTTGAGTAATGCAATTGTACAAGAGCACTGTAGAAATAATTGACATAGGATAATTTGAAGTGTTTTTCCGTTAGTTACGTATGAAGACCGGACTGAACTTTTACAAAAAGATTTCATAAGACTTGTTGTTATAATCCAGTCAAGAAGCAGGGCAAAGACCTGATGAAACTATTACGAGGTCCAATACAGTTCTCACTTCTGCTGATATTTTATGTATGATTTTAATACTCTTGAAGAAACAACAAAGTTCACTGGCTTACGCTACTACTCCCTGGCATGCTGGAGACACAAATAAAGCCAAAACTATGTGCTCCAAGCCTGCCTAACACAAGGGTAGTGGAGGAGACAGCTCTTCTCTCAATGCAAGGCAAGGAAGCTTATGTGTTAGAAGGAACAGATGTTTCATTTTTGCTATTTGATGGGTTTAAAGAAAGAAAATTAAATTAAGCTTTGATACCGGAATGTACTTGGATTTCTTTGATCTTTAATTCAAAGATACTTTTTTCCCCCCAGGCACTATGTTGTCTTCCACAAAATAGAAAATATAATTGAAATATCCATAAACAAGCTTACTCCATCCTGCTCTTTTGTGGTGAATGCATAGACCTAGACTTTTGGGTGGCAACTTGTATTTCTCTTTTTGTCATCCCCATTTACAAATTGATACTTTGATTAATGGGAAAATACTATGCAAAAAGTGCCAGGCACGTTTCATTTTCAAATGGTCTTATGGATCAGTTGAAGTCAACCAGCAACACAAAAAGGTTAATTAAAACACAAGTCCCTTTAGACACCCCTCCATCATAGCAATTACAGAAAAATATGGAGAAATTGATAAATATTTTATAACAACTGTGCATTGTAATTAAAACATATGGTTTTATGTACACATTAGATTTATTCATCCTCTTGAACTCTAAAGATGCAGTCAAGTTTGTAAACTTACTATTTTCTACATTACCTTTTACAATTGGACAAAACATAGTCCATCCCTGCCTCTAAACACACATCATCATGTTTTTTTTTTTTTGTAAAAAACATATTGTTTCTCCTTTGGCCATCACAATTAAACCTTGATATTTTAAATGAAATATGACTACCCACATATAACACATTATTTTTGCAATAATTTGACAACATTACTCTTTTTCTTACAACTCCTGTTGCTAGATTGCTCAGTTAACTTCTCAGATTGAAAATCAAAGGAAAAAAGATATGGTTTAAATATTCTCCAGTAGGTTAAACTTATGAGCTATTCTAGCACATGGCAATACCCCCTTAAATCAATGTAAAAGACTGGCCTAATATGACCACATCACTACTGAAGACTGTATTCTCCAGACAAATGCATGTTTTCCTTCTGTGTTTGCCCATAAAGTAAAAATATGCTCGCTGTTTTGGATGAAAACCAGACACTATTCCTCATTGTGAGCCTGTCAACTGCCATAAAGATTGAAATTAATGTATGAAGCACAGACCATGCTTGTACTGAAACCATCACAAGCAACACCTACTTTTTATGGTGGCGACAGTGGCCTGTAAGGATTGACATAATATTCGTGGCCTCTCAAAAAGCACAGTGCATGTATTCATTAATGTTTGTAAAGCATTTTTCATCTTAGAGATGCTAACACACTACTGCTGGGTACAAAGGTAAAGAGATGTAAATATGGAAGAAGATTCCTAGAAAATAAAGCAAAGGAAATAAACAGGAAGAAGATGCATAAAGACAATAAATGAGTTTTCTTGATTCCCTCCAGTATTTTGGAATAGTTTGAAAGAATCGGAACATCAAATTGCAACAAAACTCTACTGAAGATGTTTAATGCTCTGTTAGTGCAATGGCAGCATGATACAACCAGAATATAGTATATATAGTCTCTATAAAGAAGAATAGTTCAGTGATAGCATCAAAGGAAATCAAGGAAATATAGTAAATGTAATTTAGCTTAACTAGGGCTTTGATGTAATGCTCTAGTAGAAATAATTACGCCAGAGAAAGGATTACAACAAGAAATATTGAGTGAGTAGTGAACTGGCTAAAGGAGAGATGATAACAGGAGATGTTGAAAGTAGAAAAGGCAATGGGGTCACTATTGATACTCTCCTATGAACTGTCTCTTTTCATATTTCATGAATGCAATAGATTAAAATTGTACCAATAAAGCAAATCAGCAATATGAAGATACAATATATTTCTCCTGACACCTATTACAGTAAACACCAGAGAAACTCTTATTTAAACTTCAGATCACTGTTAAAACAATAGCAAGAGGGTGTAACCTAGCCACAAACAAATTTCAGTTACAATTCAAGACAACGGGTCTAAACAACATTTTCTTTAATGTTCAACTTCATAAAGCAGCTGTTGCATGTTACAGATTCAAGGGAATGACAGAAGTCTGTCCAATCAAGCCTACCTCTTTGCACTAGAATACTTCATCCTGCTTCTAAGAAATCTTGGAATAACCATTGTCTATTGATTTCTGAGACTTCAAAGAAGGGGATTCTATGCTTTTCCTACAGATATGAGGATAAACTTCTTTAGGATGAAGGTGATAGAGCCCTGGAACAGGCTGCCCAGGGAGGTTGTGGAGTCCCCTTTCCTGAAGGCTTTCAAGACCCTACAGGATGCCGACCTGAGTAATGTGCTCTAGGTGATCCTGCTTTAGCAAGGGAGTTGGACTACATGATCTCTAGAGGTCCCTTTCAACTCTGACAACTCCATGATTCCTGACAGCCCTTTACTTCAATAGCTCAGTATCCCTACAGCCTGAGATGCTTTTCCTAGCATTCGACATTTCTTTCAATATTTTCTCATAATCTATAATTCTTAACTCAGACCCCCTATGTGATTGAAGTCTATGTGGGGAATACATCTGAGTTTGCCCTTAATTGTTTTGTGTCAATAGGATGTACTTGCAATGCATATTAAATAAAAAACTTCAAAAATATCTTTTTATACACTAATTTACTACTTATGCTATTAACGAGATACTGTTGGTTTGGGGATAGGCTTGTGTTTTGTTTTCTTTTTTTTTATAATAACAGTGAGATCTACACATCACTATGGCAGGATGAAATGGAAAGAGATTCAGCTGCAACACACTCTGCAACAACAATAGCAACTTTGACCACTGAAGCTTCAAGTCCTTACACTGCTTCAGCAGTTAAAGTAAGTTAAACTGCTTATCAGCAGAAGTACTTTGTCTAAACACCTTTAAGACAATGAAGGATGCTGCTACTAATATCAATTTGCTACAAAACAAGTATCAATACCTAACATTTACCAAAATATAACTACAGTGCTCTGAAATCTACAGTACTGAGTTTATCTAGTTTTTCTAATAAAAAGGTTACCTCATTTTCTCCAGAAATGGAAAAGAGTAGTAGTTTTTGACAAAAAGCGATTTTGAGCTGTACCACATGTAACAAGTTTTGCTTCACAAGCCATTAACTCAGAATAATGAAAGACAAACTCCCAGAACCCACACATAAGGAATAGAGACTACTAACGTGCAGAATATTTTCCAAGTTTCAGCCTAAACAGGGGCAGGAAGCAAATAAGTAGCTAGGCACTAATTTTGAGCTTGAGAGCCATTTAGTTAACAGAAGTTTAAAGAAGTTCAGTGCTGTCATCTACCGCAGCTATAGGAGACCATCTGGGATGCTGCTGCGTTGTCTCCCTTTGATGAAGCAATGTACGACACTTAACATTTCTTAAAAATTAGGAAATAGTTTTTCAGATTTCAAACTTTGTTTAAATTGAGCTTTCCAAACTTCTGTTCTGGCACTTCTCAGATCAAGTGCACTTTTTACATGAACAAGACTCCTCTTAAAACAAAATTACAGAAATATCTTTATACTGTAAACTCACATTACAACTACAGGAAAATGCTGGTTATGACAAATAGGACATAAATCACACTATGTTTAATTATTTTGCATTTTGCATGGCCTTTCCTAAAAAAGGAAAGCTTTTCAACAGTTCTAATAAAGTGACAGAACTACACTTTATATGATTCAAAACTGTGCACAGGAGTGAAAGTAATGAAAATCCGAGCATTTGCAAGTATATGAATATTCCACTTAGTCCATGGGGTATGGAACTCATTTTAGGTCTAGGATTATATAATTATGCCCACCCCTCCAAGTAATCTCAGAAATAGCCCATTTATGTATTGAAGGAACATAAAAAGGAAGATTTTCATACTTTTTTCTTCACTGGGAAAGCAGTATGGGGAGAAAGCAGGAAAGCTGTGAAATTAACACAATTTTAGCTATAACTGCAAAAGCAATTTCTGAAGCTCTTATGGATCTTAAAGCCACTTCTGAAGAACACGCGTGCATTTGAGACAACCCACACATGCATTTTTATATATAAATGTTAAGGTGGCAGATCATACTTAAAAAGGCTAGTTTGTAAATGTTTTAGGTTTCTGTTCATACTTGTTCTTAAATACTGAATAAACTAGCATACATTCAATAATGTTACTAGATATTAATATGATATTCATATATTCTTCTTCCTCCTGGAAATACAAGAAAAGAGATCAAAACCAAGCAAATAAACAGATGAAAAGGAAAACAGTGCACAAAAATAGCTTCCCCATGTTTTCATGATTTTTCATTAGCAGTTTAGGATCTAATTTGTCTTCACCAGCTGTAGCTTCAGGAATAATGAACAACTGTTCCCTGGGGTACAGCTGTGGGTCAAAGTTTTCTCTCCCGCATAGTTATGCTTTTGGAACGACTTACTACACATTTCTTAACACTCATGTTGATCATGTCCCCTTATTAGTTCCTTTTACCCTTCTCCCACACATACATAAATCAATCTTTATTCTTGGGTGGACAGAGATTTGTCCCTATTCTCTCTCACACTGCTTTATGACACATCGCCTTCTGCTCCAACACCTGCTAATGTCAACAATCTTCTTTCTGACACTCCACCCATGACTAGTTGGTCTGTGTCCCAGTCTGCTGTACACCTGAGCACACCCACAGAGCACGTGCAAGTCTCAGGCATTCCCAGCAGCTTTCTTCCAACAGGAAAACAACATCCAGGTTAAGTTTTCATTGGAAGATCTCTCAGTCAATAATAAAAGCTGCATTAAACATATGGTAATTTGTTTTGGTGAATTGTGACAGGTTTGAGGGATGGCATTCCTTTTCTATGACATCATCTAGATCAGGGAATTTGGGAGTGCCTCCAGATTCTGGATATGCACACCCTGACAGCATCCCGGCTTTGTGTTGTAATCTGACCTCATTACTTACTCTGTGCTGCAACCTCCACGCAAAACAAACAAACCAACAGCTCTCCAGACGTGTTCAATGATGGAAGAGACATCTGATCTGGATGACCTGGGAAACAGAGCATAGGGGTTTCTCCAGACAGTGCCCCAGTAGGTAAAGGCCTAACCTCTTCCAAGAGCCACCAATACTACCCTGCAGGTTGCAGTCAGTGAGAAAATAACAGATTGAGAGCATCAGTACTGTTACAGCATCATTTTAATTCCTACTTGGATGTCCATATTGGGCAACAGCTAGGTTGTTACTCAGATACTCCCTACTTCAGTCTAAAGTTATTGTTTGGTATTTTCAAAAGTATTTCCAGTAAAGTTGACTTCCTGAATTGGGGAGATAGCATGTTAAACTACAAACTGTTCAGCATAACCACCATGCTATAATGGCCTGCAACCCTAGTGCCAGCACACTTGCATTTATTTCCTTAACACACAATTTTAATACCGGGTTTGCTATTAGACAGTGCATTGCTTCTGTCATGAAGCAACAAGATCAACTGATGATCTTACTGACTGACGAGCAATACAATACAAAACATTAAAAATCAGAACAAATACCTATTTTTGACATTGTACTTTTCCCTATCAAAATTAGTTTAGCAACAGAGCTTTATTTGAATCCAGAAGAAATCACTGCTAGCTAAGTCTTGGACCTTGTTTGAAAATGCAGTAGACTACCAGAATATGGTTAGTACAATGGAAGCCACAATTTAGTATATGACACTGCTGGATCCTTGTGTCAATATTCAGGGTCCCTAAACAGCATGCTGAGGAACATCAAAAAGTATTCTCTCTACTTCTTTCTGCCCTTTAGTCATGTATATTTTTAAGGCACTGGGAACGTCTGTCAATGGACACAAGTAATAAATTTGATAAATGGGTTAATAAGAGAAAGAACAGCACAGACGCTGCCAGCCCCATGAGACACTAACAGTTAGGGTGACAGCAAAGGTTATTTCCAGCAGTATAGTAACTACGCAGCTGCAGAAACAAACTGTTCTACTTCACCATAATAAAATATGCAAATAGGCAGATGTCCGAATGGACTTTTGAACTTGTTACAGGATTGGGTATGTACAGACTGCTGAAGTAAGGTTTTTCCAGGCAAACAAGATGGAATACCTATGTCTTCTCCACCTATGTATCCATTTCAGCTCTCTTGCTGTGCTCTTCACCATGATTTCTTAATTCTCCAGTCCTCAAGAAGCAAATGTAATCTAATAAATGCATGATTAAATTAGCTGTTCAGAATATTTCGTCCTGCTGACAGAAGAACAATTTATCACTATACAGACAACAGAGCAACATAGGACTAACAAGTATAAAAACAAAACCTCAGATGACCATGTAGCCTACACACATTTTTTTGAGTTCATTTGCTCCAGTCTGGACATTGGCATGGAACTGTTTTCCAGGACTCCTACTCATTTTTTGGGGTATGGTGGAACTAAACAATTAGATCAAACTCCACAATATGTAACATTTGTTTTAGTAAACAGAAGAAATCTTTCATAAATAGTTATTACTGATTAGCATAGAGCTTTACTCCTACAACTACAGTCAATACTTTTTCTTTCTGTCTTTCCCCCTTTTTAATTTTAAAGTTAAGACATGCCTTCAGCCTACTTGCTGCAGTGGGCAGCTGCTTCTGGCAACTAAATCTACTAAAAGGCATTTTCAACTTCATTAAAGAATACTGTCACAAACACTTGTTACGGGTCAATATTCTGTCAAAATATCAAACAGCATACAAGTTCACGGTCCTAAAAGAAAACACCAAGTTTTGAAAAATTGCTCCCTTTACAAAAGGCAAATTGTACCTAATTATGAGAGTTATCTCCAATATGGACATTGTGTATTCTTTGGAAGATAAAGCGGCAGGGGAGGTCTGCCTACATTCCTGTAAGAACCCACTCTGACTGTCTGGGAGGGAATGCGTGTTGCTAAGACATTCTTTAGGCTTCTGAGAGTCAGCATCATCTCCAGCCTACTGCAATAAACTGCAGAAGAATGACAAGCATCCAAGTAGAAGCCTCGTGTGTGCGCGCAAACGTGCACACGTGTGTGTAGAAACGCTAATGCAGTCAGGCTGAAGCTATTTAGGATCCTGGCCTTAGTTCCCCAAATACTCAGGACCAATTTATTTTTCCTAGTGGATAGAATCACATGCTACGTGGAAGCAGAAAGGCAGCAATAAGGCTAGTTCCTCTATATCCACAGTGGGCTGCTGACAGCCTCAAATAGGTGATGCGAACCTAAATTCAGAGACCATAACTTTCTAAGGGGTCATAAACCTACTCCTTAGGGCAAGAACAATTTTACCACCATTCAACAAAAGTTACTTAGGTTTGATAACGATATTACTGAGATTACTAACCAACTTTTAAAATTAGAATCACACTTGACTGTGTTGATTCTGTCAGCCCAGCAAGCTCCACATAACTGAACATGCCACAGGACCATGGAGTTGTTTATAACACCCAGCAAAGGCAATTCATGCCTTTTCACATTAAGGGCAAGCCCTGGTTTGTGCTCAAGGAAACAGTTTCTACAGAAAGAGGACAGTGGTGCAACGTGAATGCCAAAGAGTTTTGTCCTTTTCTCAGGAACATTACTTCACTGTGAAATGAGATTCTGAAGCCACAATAAGCCTTGTTTAATACACAGGAAAAGAGATAACATGCAAACAGAAAGAAAATCAGTTCTTCCTCACAAGCGCTTATTTTACATCCCAACAGGACTTGCATGCTGTTGAGAAATTTGTGCTTTTGCATAGGCTACCTTTATGGTAAATGCTCAGCAAAACAAGAAGAAGAAAAGTGCTATCTGGTTCAGAGTGTGAAGGGTCTCCTTGGTGCTGCAGCTACTCGGAGAACCAAACAGATGAACCCCTTAAAGTAAGAGCAAGGGAGACTGAATTCAGCAAACTTTTGTTGAAAGCCTAGGACACCTCTCAGCACAGCAGACTCAATGACTGTTGCAAATGACAGTATCTGATTCCCATTGGGTATCAAGTTTATTGTACTTTTTTTTTTTTTTTGTAAAACTCCCTTGGCTCCCACTATTTTTGGCTAATCACTTTGGTGGGTGTGAATCACCCAACTTGTTGCAACAGTTGCAGTACGGAATGAGCTGGGAGGAACAGAATTTGCAACAAATTTATTTGCTGAACACACCACTTTGTTCATGACCTAAGGTAACAGTTCTGAAGGGTTCAGACAGAATAAAATTACAGGATACTGAAAATTGTCTTACACTTCGTTTGGTGTAAGCATATGAATGCTATTTAGTTGCAGCCTTACCCACCAACTTCTAAGTGTTTATTCCTTTTCAATATTGTCACCTCCACGTTAGCTTTGACATACTATTTAGAGTTTCACAATCCCAAATTCTACCATTGTAACTTAATACTTTGTAAAACGTCAGAAAACAAGACATGCTGTCCTGGAAAAATAAGAAGGACTTCATGATGAACTTACGTCACTTAGCTTGAAGTACACCCTGCCTATAAATGTCTTAGGAATGGCCCCTACAACCCGTGGCTCGTTTTTCCACAATAGTTCCACTAGTTAAAAACCCAAAGATTATTAATTTTGTAATCAGTGCTGGTTAGGGCCTATCCAGTGTCCCAAAATAAATAATTAAAAAAAAAAAAAAGCAAATGACACACAAGGTCTAAGAAGCATATATCCAACTCATTTTTCAACACATGTTCCTGCATTTAGGGGCTTTTCATCTTTTCAGTACATACGGTAGCTAAGAAATTAGCAAGAAACTAAAATTTTCATTTATTTTTTAGAATCTTGAATTAATTCTTTAAGTCACCTCAAAGTTCACCATCACATAAGACAGGGATCTTTCAACTTCATATGCCCATGGAGAATGGCATTCTCAGTGGCCTAGGGAATGCAGGTTTGTCTCAGACTTACGTCTCAGCCTGGGATGATGAGGACAGCTAGACCCTGAAGTTACAAATTTCTTCCATTGTCTCAGAGTTATGGCTCAGCCTGGGATAACAAGGAGAGCTAGACCCTAGAAGTTACAAATCTCTTCCTTTCTTCTACAGGAGTGTTTTGTTCTACTTTAGGCCTAAACTTAGTCCAGTGCTTTTGCTGCACACATATGATTCTGCCATCTCTTGCCTATCTGCAGGGATGTGGAATATGAAGGCAGGATACATATGGGATAGAGGAACATAAACTGTAAGAACAGAAGAGGAGCGTACAACTGTTCAGCTGCAAGACAAAAGTGAGACCTCTATAGCCCTAAATCTCTGTAGCAGTTTAGGCAGCAAGGCTGAAGTGGTATCAGTGACACATGCTGTAGCTCTGATCTCCCAGTTGTCCACAAGGTACAACAGAATACATAGACCACTACAGGGACGGCAAGAAATGATACATTCAAGTCTGATCCCCATTCCAAGTTGCGGAATACATTCAGACCTTGATAATGAGATGTGATTTCACACCTCATGTAATAGGCATAGGTCTGTACGGAGGTGCATGACAAAGAACTAACTCCTTTGCAAATTCTCTCACCATGACATCAATGAGGGTAACAACTGCAAGACTGTAACAGCGCGTTTGATTACAATCAAGTCTAAACACTGATGTGCTATAGCAACAGCAACCAGTGCTCTGCTTTTCCAAACCAGATTAGAGAATCCAGACATTACCTGAACATCTGGCAAACACAGCAGCCTGAAGTGTCTGACTATGGCACCACATGATAAATGATGTGCCATATTTCAATAAGCTCGTGGCTCAATTGGGAGCTGTGTGCACCCCACATCAAGTGAGGCTGTGGTTTGTAAAAACATCCGGTTATTGCATCCCTAGCTGCAAAGCTCTCAAACGTACAATACCAAGCATGTCAGCTTGAGTGAAGCATTTGCCTCTCTGTAAACAAAAAGCACCAATTCATCTCCCCCATCACCACATAACCCCACTGATGGCCCTCACAGATACATCAAACCAAATTTTAGGCAAGCTCAGCTGTGCACATATTCCGTGTTCTGTCCTCTTCCTTGATGCACCGCTCAGCTGAATCAAACAGGCCTATCCTAACCAAGGATTATTTCAGCTCTACTGCATTGCTCAACCCTAGAGCTTTGCCTCTCCCATTTTCCCCCAAGAGAACTCTTCTTGGCTACAATCCCACAGAGGACTGCCCACCATCTCCCCTCCAACTCCCATTCTCTGGTCTGACACTTTATGATTCTCTGCCTAATAAGATCCATCCTTATTTTTTACTCTTGTCCAGTATTTAGGAATATAACACAGGACCAAGCCAGTGTGGCATGAGTTTCCTTGCTTTCCTAACCTTTCTAAAAAGTTCTGGGCTGTCCCCTTGGCACTCCATTAGTTGATTTCCTCCTACCTCAACACCTCTATGTACGTATTCTCTCAAACATTCCCACTCTCAGAGAACATCACCTATTTTTGTCACTGGAAACTGTTGGTTAGATCATTAAAAAAATCAGGAAATTTTAATTGCTTTGCATTATGAAGTATAATTTAGCAGTTAAGGCTCCATACTATCCACAACACCCTTTCCTCTCACAAAGGGCGGACTGTGCTAGCGCTCAACTGCGTCTGACTTTAATCAGTAACTCTGCAGTAGTGCTTACGTCTCAGAGATCTCTCTTGCTGATACACATGAAGCGGTCACAGATTTGCATAATGTATTCCATCAAGTGCAACGGGATACAATAGTGCAACAGAATACAATGTAGGGTAGTAATACAGGCATACAAAAGAGAGCCACATACCACTCAAAGGAACATTTCCAATTATTTTGGTAGCTAAAAAAAAATAAGAAGTGGTTTTATGATTTCAGGTGATGATTGTATAAAACAATATAACTCAAAATCATATAATAAACACTAGGTAGCCATGTATGTAGAGACAGGACAAAAATCTGTCTCACAAATGTTTTTGAAGGTCAGACTGATGCAAGCAGTGTTACTTTTCTCAGAGTTAGAAAACAGGACAGTGTGTTAAATACTTAAATAGCAGAGGAAGGAGGTATAAAGATTTATTTCCAATATTTAGTACACACCAAAAAAAAAAAAAAAAAAAAGAAAAAAGGCAGCTCAGTGTGGCTCTGCAACACAGGTCTGTCTTGTGGTTGATAGAGTGAATGCAGAAACCTCTGTGTTCCTCATTCTTGTTGGCAGGGCAAGGAAGCTGCCTGAGCTAGCAAAGACGCTCTTCTCCCTGTGCAAACACCCAGCTCAAAGCAGCACAGGATGAAGTTTGTTGAGTCCAGCTTTATTTTATTCTGACAACAGGATAAATTACTAGTGCAACAGATTCAGCTTCCAGGCTGAAGTTTGCTTGTATCTAGCTGGCATGGGAGACCAGCTTTTGTTCCTCTGTAGCTCCTGTAGACATGCCCTGTGTTACCTTCATCCATTGCTATACTCTTCTGACTTCCAAATTTCACTATTATGTTCTCTTTGATGGCTTGCAGCATCACCTATATTTCCTTAAGTCATTGAAACATTTTTTAAAGATAAAATTGTATTTAACTAAAAGATATCAATGCAAATCAGGTGGTAAATGATACAGTTCCAATACTGTAATATTTTACTAGATAAATGTACATTCAAACTCTGGTTTTCCATGGAAAGTACATGCTTAAATTGTCAATGTGGCCAACTACCTAACATCCCTTAACCCTAAGCATCTCAGGGTTTATCAGACAGATTTCTTACTCTGATTTTTATTCCTTCCCACCCCTTATTCATATGTCAGGAGAAGAGAAAGGAACAGTATGACCTCGTATATAGTACAAGCTACAAAAGTCTCATACAGCAGCATTAAACTATGTTAGTTATTCAAACATATATTACAGATTGATCTAATCTCTGCTAATTCCAGAGATAAGAAAAAAAATCCATATATTTTAGGGGTAAAATTCAACTGCAGTTAAAATACAGCACTTCATTTTTACCTGGACCCTTTAACATCATGAACTAGTTTTTTGTTCTGTCTGGAGAAATCACATTGAGATATGATTCCTGTACTTTCATAGCAAGTGTCTGAAGGATGGTCAAAACTTTAAAACAGATTAATCTGTTCTGAACTTCTGTTCTATGAACAAACTTTGGAACAAAAAGTCACCATTCAAATCCCTACCTATAGAAGAAAAGCTTGTTAATTTCCTTTAGACAATAATTGCTGTGTATTTTGAATAATTTTTATTGGATTAGCTGGGATTTGGAATGTCACACAGCACACAAGCCTGTAGGGAAGAGTACCAAAAGCAGTGGGCCAGACAGGAGAACAATAATCACAAAGTGTCACCCATTGAGATGGGACACACCCTATGAAGGCAATTTTCCTTTGCAAAACCTCATGAAAGACAATCTTATCTCAGAAACAATGACAAATCCCTCTGATAGGCCTACTCAGTAATTTCATTTTCATTTCTCTATTTGGAAAAGAGATCTTTTGGCACTAGGATCCTAATATTAATTATGCCAAAGTATCACTAAAAGTAAATGACACTGACAATAACAGGAAAATCTCAACATTTTCAAGGTTTTCTTCTGTTTTTTGACTTCCTGCTATTTTTTACAAAATTTCTCATTTTATTGCAATCACTTTCCTTAGTATGCTAATCAAAGAGTAGGACAGGTACATACCTGAGAATAAACACACATTACTGCCAAAGAGTAGTCAAAGGAATGTTAACGTTGTAAAGTCAAAGATGAATTACAGGGCACTGAAGTTAATATTGCCCCCTTGTATGTGCACACGACAGTACAGTCTTCAGTTACAGGCAGAAACTGACTCCTGGGGTTCTCAGTTCCAGAAACAATCAGTGCCACAATCACCTCTACCTATCAGGAGACTGAATTGCAGGAAAGAGTTTCTTAATGGTTGTAGTTCTGGGCTGTGGTATACACAGCACGCAATTTTAGCGGAATTTAGCTTCCAAACTCTAACAAGTCTGTATGAAGCATGTGAACATCTGTCATGTTTCTGAAATGTATCTATTTTTCCAATAAACCATTCCTCTATCAAATGGCAAATTCCTGCTTTCATAGCAAAGGTAGCAAAGCTTGACAATGCTACAGAATCAAAACATTAAGGATCAATAGAAGTAATCCATTCTTCCTGATCTCTCTTTTCACATGGCCTACCTATCATAGCCAGAACTATAACATGACTAGCCACAGAGGGGCAAAAATACATGGAAAAATTCAGAACAAGCTATGGAAGGATAGCTGTCAAGCAAAGCACCAAGCAGTTATAACAATAGATGGCACCATCACTTTTTTTTCTGTAATTAATACTTATGATCTATGTATAGTTGTGATTACACTATGCAGGACAAAAAGATCTAAATTTTTCATGCACTTAGCATTTGTTCTTGATACACAAAACAACTGCACCACTTCAATAAAAGATTACACAGAGTTTACTTAAATATAGCTTAAAAGAAGGAAATTGAAAATACATTTTAATGAATAAAAATTATTTTTTTTTAAACTAGATCTGTACTGAACAGTGTAAATCAGAAGCAGACAGAAAACACAACAGACCATTTCCAGCAGCAAAGCACACAGAAGGCAAAAAGACAGTGAAAACATTTAACATTTGATTGATACTGAACTGAAAGGGAGCTTGTCCTGAGCCTTCACCTAGGTGATTAAGCAACCTTCCTGGCACAAGCCCAACCTGAAGGAAGAACGACCTGACATGAAGTTGGAAGGTTGTGCCTCTCCTTATTCAAGACCCACATTTCCTGTTCTGCCGAAAAAGCAGCACCCAAAAGCGCATTCCTCTGTGCTGAAGTTATAGATAGAAGTTGGCAACGCTTTGGTGAACATACCTAAAAATATACATCCAACAGACGCATTAAAGAAGTAAAGTTATAAAAGATTGAGAAATAAACTACTAAGCACCAGAGAGCACTTTCCAGTGATAGTAGAGAAATGGCATGGTATAGAGTAGAACCAGTAATTGTAAGAGGTTTGCAGTGGGCATCATAAGACCAGTGCCAGTAGTCAGAGAGAAATCATTAATGTTTGATTTGAGATCAAGTTCACGAAATTAATCAAGATTTCCAAAATACCCTGAATCACACTTCTTTTTCCATTGTTCTTAACAAAAAAATAATGGCACACTCCTCACCCTTCTAAAAGGCCACCACCTAGGTACTCTCAGTTTTGCCTAAAGCTGTTTCACAGGGTAATCCCTCCTGCTTATGCATTTTTAACAGTACTTGATGTATGCTGCTACTGACTGTTTTTTTTTTCTCCCCCAAAAGTAGGATTGTGCATTACTTTGAATTCAAAAAAACCCACCCAAATAGATACACCCGCTTTCAAGCTCTTCTTTCTAAATTATTTTAAAACATACCATATATTTTTATAGAACTATATCCCTATCATTGTACATTTTATCCCCAAATCATGTTGCATTTTATGAACTAGTTGGCAAGTGTGAAAGTAGACTATACCCACAGTAAAAACATTCTTTGAAACAAATAACATGTTACGGTGAAGAAAGTAATGCTCGTTTTAAGAAGAGTCTCAAATTCACAGAGATACTTTGCTTGACCATTCATGGGGAAGTGCCTGTAACTACTCTTTCAATCAGTTCAGTATTGCTTTATAAGTAAACTGATCTACCTTTTTTTATTTGTGCTCTCTGCTACTTCGGGATCATTCCAAACAGGTATCATCTCCCCTGTAATGGGAGGCAACAGTCATTTTGCCTTCTTACTGAAGCCACTCCCCTCTTCTTCTGTTCTTCCCATTCTGTAATGAAAACTACTCCCAGACTTCACTGCTCTCCCTGGACTCCTGCCAGTTCAATTCCAAGGCATAGAGGACTCTCTGTATGCAGGTATTTCCAAGGTAGTGTTCAGCAGACAAAAAAAAAAAAGGAGCTGCCCCTAAGCTGCTTTTAATGACAAGTCAATGAAAGGAGCTCTAAGAGTAGTAGCAGAGGTCAAGATGTTCAAAGGATCCCTGCCATCATTGTAGTTTTGCGATCAGAGCCATCGCCGAGCACAAGATGCAAAGGTCGTTTTTTCACACAGCTGCCAAGGTACCAGCGAAATTTCCCATCTATTAAGAAACCCTTTAGTGCCATTGTGTCTAAACAGAAGATTTCAAAAGGGCTTCAATCACTGTGTTTTGATAGTTGTACAAACTGCTGTGAAGGAAGGTCAGTGACCAGCTTGGAAATGCTGCTGCAGGGAGGTGTGCCAGTTCGTGGTACGTGCTCTATTTGCAATTACGTTGAGAAAGGAGTTAAAAGTATTTTATCCCTCTTCTGTTTAAATGGTCTGCCTGCTACCAGACTGCAGAAATGAAAGTCTCTGACTATTTCTTTACCATTTAACCCCCTCCCTTCTAATCATTAAACTCAAAACTCACAGCTTTAAAATTTATTTTTCTGCTTTATCAAATCATCAGCCATCAGTGTGACAGTGACATCTCTAGCCATTTTCATTCTCTAAACTGAATTTTGTTTGTTCTCCCGCAGTCTGCCTCTTCAAGCCCTTTGCCAACCATTAGCATTATGAAGATGGCAGAAATCAAATATATTGCACGACGCACACGTCTATGATCCAGTGCAGGAGAATACTAGGAAAGCTACTCGGATTTACAGTGTCAAGTAAGTGTCAACAAGATTAATGAAAAATTAACAACCCAGCAAGAAGAAAAGAATCAGCCAGGACAGGAGAATGCTACTTCACTTTGAAATTACATCAGTCAGGGTTATTCCATTTCTAAGCCACTAACTTATACTAAAATAATCACAAAAAGCACAGACTTTCTTAAAAAATTCTTCTGCAAACAGAACTAGCAAGTTACCATCATCTTGATTCTCCTTTTTCATATTACTAGGTATCAAATGCTCTATAAAATGGCAGCACCTTGCCTGCTTGCTGCAGCTTCAAACGCACAGACTTTTTGTCTGCATTCACAGCTGGAAAAAAGCATCATGTAACTTCCCCTGTGCCAAACATTTGATTGAAAGTAACCTAAACAAAATGCAAGACAAACATCCACCAGCATTTAGTAGCTTAATTACCAGATCCAAACTGTTACTGTGGCCCACCGCAGAGGAAAAGAATAAAAAATGGATAATCAAACCACAGAGCCACACAGGAAAGCATTGGTCCCTATGACAGTGGCTTAGAAATCTGGAAAATTATTTAGAGGATTCACAGAAATGTGTGGATATGTAACAAAAGAAATGTCTCAAGAGAGTGCAACAAAATAGTGGGGATTACACTTCAGTGTCATCTCACAGCTCTGCAAGAAGAAAAAAATAATTCAAATTACCTCATGTTTGAACTCGGATACAGCCTAAGATGAATAATATACACTATTTAAAAAAGCAAAATATAGTTTTGGGTTGGGAAATTTAAACAACGTGTTACCATAAGAGAGCAGAACACCAACAGTAGATAACAGCATTTCATTTGTTCCACTGGGCCATTTTATGGTAGAAATAGGACTTCAGTCAAGGCAACCATACGTACTGCATTTACAACTTAGAAGCCATTAGCAACATTGTGCAGTATATGTTGAAATTCATAATTTCATTTTAGGTCAGTTTTCTCTGTATCTCTCTCATACACATATGGAAAAAAAGGATGTACAAAAAGCAACTCATAACTTGTATGACTGATGCCTAGAGCAAATAACACTGTTCTCATTCTTCCATCAATTTTACTGACTAAAGCCTGATTTATAGACTAAATCCCATTAGAAAAAGAGTATAAATAGAAATACATGTTGTTGTAAGAAAAACAGAGTCAGCCAAATACCGCACTACTCTTTAAAACTATGTTTACAGGTGAACCTCCTTCCACTGGAGGAGGATGTATTAACTTCACCAGAGATGTGGCAGCTGCCCTACCAAATAACATCAAATTACTTCAAATTGTTTAGGTAAACACTATCAATATATAAATTTCTTTTAATGACAACATTCCTATGTATTCCACAATTTTCAGTGCATTAAAGGATAGTCAAGAAAGCAGCTATAAGGAAACAACTCTTTTTTGAGATGACTTGCACTGTTAACACTTAAATAACACAAACGCTTAGTGTAAGGGACCAGGGTGAAAAGTACACTAATCTTTATTAGATATTAGATCCCATTAGTATTAGATGCACATCTCAGACATACAGCAGGTCTATTCACCACTGCACACTTCCAATCTCAATAGCACCCCTTTTTATACTTATAAGAAATGTCAAACTGGTAAATCCAATTTTAAACAATAAACTGTTATGTCCCACTGCTGACACGCAGTATTGATTTAATACATAGATTACTTAATCATACAAGAACGTCATTGTTACTTATCATTCAGCAAAACCTACTTAGTGCAAACTGTTACTGTACTTGATGACTATAGCCTATTAAAGGACAAATTATAATTATTTACAAAGGAAGTTGCACCTAATTTCATCTTGCTGCATATGAAACATTCATGGCCCATCACTCACGAATTGTGCAAAACAAATGTTTACCTGTCAAACTTGCGTTCCCTGTTTCTAGAGAAGACACCACCAAGCAGTGTTACCTCTCATTTGATTGCAAAACATTAATTCCAGACTTGCCTTTCACCTATAAGAAGACACATTCATGAAAAATTTTCTTAGTTTCTGCCTTTTTCTTTCTATATTTAAAATTGCATTTATAATTTGGGATTTGCTCCGAGTTATGAAAGAAACAGCTTTCAAAACAAACTCAGCTGGAAAACAGCTGTGGATGAAATTCAGTGGATAGGTTTGTACCAGACAGGGATTTAACATCATCAATTTCTGAGACGTAAGCTATCATGCTTTTATTCGCAGTCACTGATAACATCTGAACTGGATTGTTCTACAATTATTTCTACACTTGTAGTAGGGAAGGGACTGTACAACCTGCTCTAGGTGACCCTGCTCTGGCAGGGGGGTTGGACTATATGATCTTCAGACATCTCTTCCAGCCCCTATAATTCTGTGCTCCGGTGACTTGTGTGTACATTGGTTTAAATTTTATATACAATACACAAAACAGAGCATAAGCAATTAAAAACAATGATGCACCTAGAAAAGGAACAGCCTTAACAATTAAAAAAACTCCAACTAACAACAAAAAAAGAGACAAAAGAAGAAACCAATGCTGTATCATTTTATGTTAAATCTGTTTTTTTCCCCTTCTCTGTAGGACTTGGATGCTTTGTGCTATTTTAATACTCAGGCTATCGTTTTCCAAAAGCACTTGAATAAACAAATGAAGGACAAAGGTATCATTCTGAAGGGCATAGCTGTTTGCAGCAAGGTAGCCCTGAGATCTTTATTCTGTTGATTCAGTGTCTCTTCAGATCAAATGAATGATATGGAAGTGCCTCTCTCAGCAACTTTGCAGCTTCATCTTTATTGCATACTCCTATACCAAAGCAAGGAGGTCAACAGTATCTTAGTGGAACCCATCAATGGCCCGTATCCTTACCACTGAGGGTACAATCTGAACCGATATACTATTTAATGAGCTATGAAATCTCCTATACCCACCCAAATATGAAGTCTGCTATAGCTTCCTAAATTTCACCTTTGAAATAAAACTGGAAGGGAACATACTTCCTGACATTCAGCTGCTTTATTGTTTAGATGACCCAAATTGTGGGGTTTTTTAAACTCATTTGCTCAGCTGAGCTGGCTTCTTTGGGGAAAAAGAATTATGCAGAGCACTAAGACTGATTAGAAGACACCTCCTTTTATTTCTGAATTTAGAGAAGTCCTGCAGCATTAAGAAAAACTGGTCAGAAAGATCAAAGGACAAGGACAGGCAATTAGCAGATTGGCACTTACCCGTCTTCAAAAGAAAACAGTTTTGCAGTTTTTATTGATAAAAAACAAACTGCTACCATATTTTAAAGGGCTTTTAGCAAACTACTGTAAATCACAGGGACATCAAGATGTCTGCTTATTTTAAAATCTGAATTGGTGAGAAATATTTGTCCATTACAGTGAGGGAAGAAACTCAATATTCTAATTAACAGTTACAGATAAAGAAAAAAAATAATAAAAGAAAGGACAGCGAGAACATACAGAGTAGAAGTTTGGAAAGCTGACACTTCTCAACATAGCCCAAGAAAACAAAGAACCCTGCACCTAATAGTATCCCCCTTGCAGTACAGATAAATAAATTGCATATTAAAGGCCTCCCTTCTGACTGAAGATACAAAATGGCTACGAGTCAGACAAGATGACCTTACTCAATTTTACAAATTCTACACAGCAGCAAAAGCCCTCCAGTAATTTAAAAGGAAAAGAGGCTGCAAAGACTCTATGCATTGACTAAACATAGGTATTACAGAACAATACCTCAAGAATAGATGCACAACCAGAAACATTCATGAAAAATGTCGTTTCAGACAGAAAGCACAAAGTTGGGGACAACGCTTACTGTGCTGTAAAGCAAACCAAGACATTGTTGGGTACCCTGCAAAGGCAGTTTTATGTAGATGCATGAAGTAGCATGTAATCAGGAACAAGACATTAGAATTACTGCTTGTGTTCTTGTTGAGGTTTCTCCTCACCACTGTTACATTAATGATGATTACCACAGACAGGAAGTAGTCTTCAGTGAGTTTTGGTTTCTCCTCAAAGGATTCAAGAGTGTCTTCAGCCAAGCTAAAATACAGCTGATTCAGCAAGACGAAACATGCAAGCAGATGCAGAAATGCAACTACCCCTTACTAGCCTAATGTCTTCTCTCAAAGTATATGCAAGGAACTTAAGTCCTTAATGATCTCTTGAGGTTTTTCTCCAAAAGCAGACTTGTGGGTATACTAAGTAAAAGAATAATAAGGAAATGGGTGAAATTGCTGTAGTTCCATTACGAAAGGCTGGAAAAGGAAAGATGGAAGACAGATGAGGCTGGCATTTGAGATCTCAGGCACTGAAAAACTTCACATATTACAGAAGACTGTTCTGGCTTTCAGTTAAACACAAAACTACACTTTGAAACAGAAAAATAGATTATAGAATTTATGGATACTAGGTGGGACAGAGAAAGCAGTAATTACTTGGTAAGTTATAGTACTGAAAGCATTATCAGTTCAAAGCTATAGTTAATGAACGTTAGCTGGTAACTTCCAGACCACTGATCATATTTATACCTAAACTTCAGAAAACACAAACTACAAAGGACATGGGAGACGCACTGCAAGTGTTTCATCAAAGGCTTCCCAAAACCAACCAACCAAACCCCACATAAGATCCCACAATTAAAAGCCACCGCCCAAAACCCAAACTCAAACTAACTGAAGGAAAATCCACATGGTTTCAATCAGATTGTTATTTTATTCATCAACTTGTTATTCAGGGATGGGTATTGTCCTTATTTATTTGTATAGACTTTTAACATAACATGAGGAAAGGCAGTTGCATTGAACAGCAGCTTTTGCTGTGACTTGGTAAAAAGTGCTGCTGCACTCAGAAGGATGACAGATTTAACATCCTGTCTCAGGCAGATGGGTAATACAAAGAGCATCATCAATACCAATTTATTTTGGCTCACACATGACAGACTACAGGTGAGGTGTCAGTGCAAAATTTTTGGACAATGACTAAGGGATCACTTGTGAGAATGGAGGAAAAAAAAGAAGTGGAATGTGCAATTTGATGTCTTCACCCAAAGAACGGCCACCACCCTTTGCAGCAAGAGAATTATGTCCAATTGTGGGAAGTGGCCCACTCATTGATGTCAGAGACTGACTCAGGCTACTGAAGTTTACTCCATCTTTACACAGTGGCTTTAAAGATCAAAGCCTGATCCATCCTTTGAGTGTGTGTTCTCTTTGTATTATCTTAGGAGAAGAATGGGAACAGTTTCATTCAAAAAAATCTGATGTATGGGTGAAAAAAATATTTAATTTTTTTAATTTAATAAAAAAAACTAGCTCATTTTAGGGGAGCAATATATTTTGTCAACAAACAACATCATGTAGCCTGTTACCAGCAGTGCTTCTCTCCTCTGGCATATGCAGTAGTCAAGGAGAGCATACACAGACATAAATCAAGGGCTGCTCTAACTCAGCACTATCCCAACACAAGCCCATTAATCTCATAGCGCTCAAAGCAAACAGGTGACATTCTGAGGGGTTTGGTTATTAAATACAGTGTCTGTATGGTGTTGAATACAAATAACTCCTTCATCAAACAATTAACAACGTCAACCACAACAGTACTGGTAACCTTCATGAACAACAGTAGCATTGTACTATTTTAAGGTATTAATAACAGCACAGCTAAAATGGCACCTAGGATTTCCAGTTTAGTGAGAAGATCTACAAGATCTCAAACTCTTCAGTTAAGCAAGTTTCCCCCATGATTGTCAGTTTTGCTATGCATGCTTGTGAGGGGATGATTAATTTGAAGTTAGTTTTGGTTGCTTTAAGATGGGACAGAAACTAAGTGTTTTCTCCTGCTCCACACACACTGCAAGGACAGCAATAGAATTACTGTTAAGAAGGAGGGATCTAGATCTGTTTTGCTCTGCCTTAAAGCTCTTATCTGCCAGAAGTCTTCAGGTGCCTACTCTTCTTCCCTGTCTCAATCCAGATCATTACAAGCAACAGTGACTAGAAGATGAAATCATGGCTTATCTGCACATTACCTTGAAGATTTCCAGCTATTTCGCACAGCAGCAACTGATGAAAGCTTCTATAGCTGTCCCCACAGAGACAAGGCAAGAAGGGCTGATTTGGAGGCAGGAGGACATCCCAAATGACCAGTCAGCCTGAGGAAGTCTCATGCTTTGGCATCTGACAGTAACATATTACATTCACAGACCTTCCAAAGATGATACGTTTTCAGCTTTCAGGTTTGTAATCACTGCTAATTGGAAAGAGCAATATTCAGATGGGATTTATTTCTTTAGTTTCCTTTTGCCATTTGAAGATGCCACGCTTTTTCCTTGAAAGTGAAATTATACAACACAAAAACGGTAGGCAATACCACAATGGAAATGTAACAGCAGCAAGCTCTAAACTCACCACAGCATTCAAAACTGTCAGGCTGAGAATTTGAAAGACAAATAAACAGGTAGGCTGTTCAAGACTGGGCTATCCTAGAGGAAGCATCTTTGACATAGGAAATCCAACAGTAAGTATATTTATGGACAACTGGTTAATATGAAGCTGTTAATACAGTTTCAGTTCAAGCATTATATTCTAATTACAAGTGAATTTAGAACAACACTGGTTTTGGAGGCCCACA
Organism: Pedionomus torquatus; assembly: GCA_013398155.1. Lineage (NCBI taxonomy): Eukaryota > Metazoa > Chordata > Aves > Charadriiformes > Pedionomidae > Pedionomus > Pedionomus torquatus. The sequence goes on along the minus strand of VZRU01002882.1, from coordinate 740,186 downwards.
CTAGGAGAACAGCCTAGATATGAAAGCTCAAATACGCAATAAAAATTTTATTAACCCCACTTATATCGTAGGGCCTCCACACCTACAGGATCCATATAATTTGCATCTGTTGCTGATAGTGGTCTTTTCAGTTTAGGTATCTAGTTTAAGGATCAGTAGACAATTAACAATTGATAACCAGCTCAAATAGCTCACTTGATATCTGTCTCTGAGGCATACTCCCACACTGTCTGTGTCTCAGTTCACTCTCTCGGCTACACTGAACAATAACTCTAAATCAAAACAGAGGCAGCTGCACTAACAATGTCAATAAGAAAAAGTCTTCAGTGCTGCCTTAAAAAATAAAGCTAAGAAAATGACCACCATTTATTGGGTTCACCTCCCTTAAAACTGAAGTCTTACAAGATGCTCTCAGAAGCATATTATTAAAAGCAGATAGTAGTGTTCCATAATGCTTGTGAATTGCTGCTTAAGTGGATTTTAATAATTGAGAGTGGAAAATTTTATCATTGTGCACCAGAACCTTGTAGGGATGAAATGCTGGGGAGCTGAAATTTCCTTTAGTTTGGCATTTTAGTCTCAATTTGGTGGGATTAGAGGGAGTTCTGGCCCTTTGCTTTCTTCCAATTAAATTATTTAAGCTATCTAATAGGCCTTTTAATTTTTCAAGGACAATATATACGGTAAGAAGCAAGTTG
>VZRU01002882.1:699317-730887 GCA_013398155.1 Pedionomus torquatus | reverse complement strand
CCACCCAAAAAAAAAAAAAAAAAAATTAAAAAAAAAAATCAAGGAAAATTGTAAGTTCACAAGTGAAAGCTTTGCAGTCAACCACAAGAAATAAAAATAAATGCCTTGGTACAGCTCACCTGTCTGGTTTAGCATCACTAAAACCCAAACTTACCTAGCCTCTGTGTTTGTTTTGGTTTTTTAAAGATTTTTTTCCCACTGATAATCCAACTTCACTCTAATTCATCTAAATAACTGGCTTCCCTTATGGAAGAAGAATCACAGACAAAACTACCCCTCCATCCCCAATTAAGAAGAGGCCAGCTTTGACCTGCTGAGACAAGAAGTGCATGCAGCAGGAACATTTCATGCACTTCTCACATACAAACCAGTTCTGGAGCCTGAGCACCGTTACTCCAGTGAATCTGCAGTGTTTAGGATCTGGGAAGACTACAGAAGATCACATGGGCAGGCTCTACCTCCAAGTCAATTCTGGCAGCTCAGGTGAATGCATGAACTCATTATGCTGCACTTCACATGCAGGAGTCCTGCAATGACGTTTTCAGCTCTGTACAGGCAGAAGAGTAGATTGAAAGTCTAACTTGTTCACACAGAAGAAATTAAGTTGGTTTTGTCAGTCTCCCCTCCCCAGCACTATTGTACCTCGAGAATCAGCCTTGCCTTGATACATCCCTGATAAACAATAAATATCAGACACCTGGCTTCAATCAGCAATATCCTGGCACTCAGTTTTACAAACAGGTTGCAGCCCCAGGAAGGTTCACCACCTTTTTAAAAAGGAGACTGAGCGTATTCACAGGCAGGGAGAAACCCAAATCAGATGGGTTTTTCACAGACAAGGAAAGGTAGCTATTCACTTTCGTTCCCGTTTAATTTCTTATGTACTTCTGCCTTTTCTTTTTTGATGTTTTTTCCCCAGCTAAGCACGATACCTAGAAATGGTATTTCACAACAGCTTGTGACTCACAGGAGCTCACTAGCAGCTTCCTGGCCACTGCAGGCCTTCAGTCGAGCACACATCTCCTGGCAGGCTTGGTTCAAGTCTTCTAACAGGAATAGAAAACTAAGAAATTGTTTATACACCATTAACCATATTTTCTGTCTGCATAGGAGCAAGACACAAAATGAAAGGTTTGTTATTTAGAAAAATCAAACATTTAAGTACAGTTTATTCTACTAGGTGTGACCGTCCTGATCATCAGATCAATACAATTCTTTCTTAAACATCTTTTTAGGACTGCATCAAAGAACAAAAAAAACCCAAACAACCAAACAAACCCCAACCCTCAGAAGTTACAGGTATAACAGCAAAACAGCACAAGCTAAGAGCACATAGAACTTTTTAACCAAAGTATACTGAAACAAAAAGTGATCTGTATTTCATCAATTTACTTCTTAGTAAGTCAGAGAAGACTCAAATGCCTCATTCCACCATCTGTATAAAATATTCATAAATAAATAAAATACTCATATCTATTTATTAAAATAAAATACTCATATTGGTGACAGATTATCCTTATAACATATCATTTCAGTTATAACCAACTACATTTCACCAGCTCCCTGGAGACTTTACGTTAACCCACTGCACAAGGTTGAGTCTCACTGAGAAATACCTTTGTACAGGAATAATCCCTCTAAGACATACTTTTGACTTTGTTTATATGTATATAAATATATCAGACTGGATTGTCAACTTTTCTGAAGTCACTGTGTCTGCACAATGTCACAGCTTTTCAGGGCCTGCTCCTGGCATGACACACCCCGTTACCAGGTATTAGACAAAGGACCATAGATGAGTGAGACAACTTCTGGCCAAACCCAGAAATCTTAATCCCCTGAAAAAGTCTTCATATGTACATATCTATATCTCTGATTCAGGGAGGAAGTTAACACGATACACAAGGGGATTTGCAAAGTAACCCAGCCAGGCTATCAATTACTTTGTAGAGAGGAATGCAGAAGTGGGAACACAGCACAGCTCCAAGTCACTAACTTTAGGGGAATACCAAAATTTTTAACAATGTGAGTGGAAGTATCATCAATGTTTTATTACCAATATCTACTTTTTAATCTTTAAAACAGACTCCCAAATAGTGAAATCTAAAAAACTCCCAGAACTAGACCCAAAAGAAGAAAAGCCATGCAACAGAGAGCTGAAAGGCAGTTTAAGAATTAAATGTAAGAGATAAGAGAACATCCCCTAGGGACTTACTCAGCTGTAGAGCGGAAACACCCATGAAAGTACAGTTTATGAATAGTCAAATTCAGTCTATACTTTTGAAACTACATTTTTATTTGCTTACTCCCAACAGCTGAAAATCCTGGGTAGGGCAGGGTAACAATTCAGAGGTCCGTATTAAAAAACCACAACAGTCTCCTGAAACTGCTGTAACGTTTATCAACAGAGCATTAGAAGCCTTGCTGAGTTAAGCAGAGATCCGTCATCTTCACCACCTTTTTCCTCCTCTGCTTACCTACCTATCTTTAGTGTTAAGGTTCCATCTTAGTTAAAGCTTAAGCCACAGACACCAAACTGCGCTTCAGACTTCCCACCAGCGGTTCTTACGGAAGGCAGAAGACACGGATGTCCTCTCTCTGCTTGGTGCACTGGCCAGTGTGGCAGCAGAGGAAGCAACAGGCTCCAACACTGGAGAGACAAAGGCTTTGGAAGGAGGTGGGATCTGAACCTGCAGCGAACGTGTGCAGCCTTGCAAAGAGGCAGGGTCCAATGCACTGGATGCTGTACAGCTGTAGCAAAATAATTCTTTTTGGGTGAAAAGAAGGAGCTCTAGCAATATTCCAGGTCGCCACCAGATGTCAAGAAAATGGTAAACTAAGTGTCCTTAGACAGTCAAATTTTCTGAGCTGATTAGAAAAGTTAGAATATCTCTTAACTTTCTAAGCCACATTTCAGTCATCATTAAGATTTTTTTTTATGATTTGGAGCACTCCTCACCAAATCTACCGCCAGACTAGTACTTTTACTTCAAACTTACTATCCTAAGCCTGTTCTCCTTCTAAGAGACAGTTATCAAACCTTAACCTAAACATATATAATACCTTAAGGTCCAGGTCCCTTTGTAACAAAGGCCTGACACACGACAATCTAATTTGTTGATGAGAAATAGGGAAAGATTTTTTCCTGTTTGTTTTAAACTCATCCAACATGAAAATTATCTTGCAGTTTTAGCAGCCACTGTTTCACAAGTAATCTTTACTGTGCATACATTCCTTTAGTGCATTCAGAGTATTTGAAACTACAGCACTGGAATCTGTTTTTAGAAAACTTTCTGACAGTCGTAACACTCCTGTTAAAGCGAGTGATGGGAGGGAGGTTCAGTGGTTGGCCTGAGATGGAACACGTTGTTCTCTGGTGTTGCAGTGCCATGGACCTGTAGAAAGCTTCTCAGCAGAGTATGAGCTAACTTCACTTAGTGCTCTTGAGAAGGGAAAGAGGATTGGGGCAGTGGGAGCCTCTGGAATGTTTTTTTGTTCCTTTGGAACACAGAGGATCATTTGGACTTGCCCACGCATGAACAGGAGTCCAGATATATTAAGAAACAGACTTTTATCTGTCTCCATAAAGACAGATATCAGATTGATGTGTGGAGATTCTTAGCTGCTTCTTCCGACTACAGAGTTAACTGAAAAACAGTTAATGCAAGGCCAGAGGCACACACTTGTAAATCGCACAGCTAGGCCTGTAGAAATTGTAATTTTAGAGCGTATTTAACACCACTCCCTCTGATCCTTTGCTACTGAAATCAACTCTTTGTGTGTCTAGACAAAATGTACTTGTGTTCTTTTTGTGGGCTGAGCACTAATAGAGTAAAACCAGGTAGGCAGCTAATAAATATCCGTGCAAGAAGAAGAATTAATTGTGATAAGGAAAAACCAAAAGGGACTGAGAATATGAGGAACCAAGCTGTGGTGTCATAAAATCTCTTCATAAATAAAATTCTATATAGTGTAGCTAACAAGCCACCACTACCAAAGCAGCCAGCAGTTTAAGTTGCTCCACTCCCACCCCTGTTATTTACTTCAGTTTACACTAGAGCCTCCGTGGTGAGCTTGAGAAACAGTGAAAATTTCTAATAATTTCAAGTATTTAACCTCACTGTTGTGATTGCTCATCCTCCCTCTTTCTAAGTGTACTTTTCCAGCTGAACAAATTTTGAGGAAGCTGCTAGAGATCTTGTCTATATTCACATTCATTTGGAAGTCTTCAGGTTTGCTAGCTCACAACTGTTCCATGGAACAATTTTATTAGAGCAGCTGACTGAGAACACATTAACTCTTTTCTAAGGTTAAAAAAAGCTTTTTCTCCCATGATGTCACAATGAGATACTGCTATATAGCCTTCTCTTCTTTCTGAGAAGAGACAGAAACACCATCAGTTTGAGATCTGTACAAGTACGAAGCTCTTCCTTGAATGAGAACGCAAAATCAATTCTTTGAACTTCCCAAATTTGTTGCATGTAACAGAGAAGTCTACTGCATAAGAAGCAACAGGAGCATGAAATCACAAAACTAGGCACCCGATGCAGCAGTACCACAATACTCTTTATACAAAGAACTGCACTAATGTAAACTAAACAATAGTCTTCATTATCTACAAACAGCCTGACTAAATCGTGCTTTCTGAGGTCTTCCTAATCATAACAATAATACCTATTATTTCCTATGGATATGAATGAAATTTCCCCTTTCCTTGAATAATTAATAAGTTTACCAGAATGTTTTCATTTTTAGTACTCTTGCAACCACTATAAAATAGATTCAAAAGAATCAATATTAAAAAAAATTTAAAACAAAAAAAAATAACTGGTGAAAGCAACCCAGAAAACCCACTGCAATTCTTTGCATGACCCTTCTGATGAAATAACAATATAGTCAAAGCTGCAAAAGATGCATTTGAAAAATAAAAAGAACTGACTAAACTCTGGTTTTAGAAAAAAGATTAAGAGCACTCTTATGAAAGGGTCAAAATTCATATTGATTCTGACTTTAAAGCAAAGGTTGAGGGCATCCTAGGACTGCACGCTTGTGAGTTTTATTAAAAATCAGTATGTTATCTATTATGTTTTGTTACCTATACATACTGTTTGGATGCTGTCTCAAACCAGAGTAGCAAGTATATAACTACAGGGGGGACCTACTAGAGAGACAGGGAGGGACTCTTCACGACAGAGTGCAGTGATAGATCAAGATGTAACGGTTTTAAACTGAAAGAGGGGAGATTTAGATTAGATACTAGGAAGAAATTCTTTACTGTGAGGGTGATGAGATAATGGAACAGGCTGCCCAGAGAAGCTGAGGATACCTCATCTCTGGAAGTGTTCAAAGTCCAAGTCAAATGGGGCTTTGTGCAATCTGGTCTATGGGAGGTATCCCTGGCCATGCCAGGGGGGGTTGGAACTAGATGATCTTGAGGGTCCTTCCAACCCAAACCATTCTATGATTCTATAACACAATGCCAAGGGGTTAAGATGTACACAACCAATTTTTTGTTGTTTCATAGCATTATTAACTTAGCGATCTTATAGTCACATCTTTTAAGAGCTCAATGATGGAAGTGTCAATGTTTGGGTTATGTTCATAAATATACTTAGAGTTGTGTTCTTTACTTAATAACCTTTCATTGAACAGGTATAAACACCACATACTTACCCTATACAGCCATAGCCAGGGAAAAGTCAAGGGTTCTCAAAGTCCTGGTTGGGAGGAACAGTACTGTGTGAATGGAAAGTGGGCTTTTAATAGCTCATATGACTGGTTAATAAGTGACACTACAGTAAGTCTGCTCTTTGTAAAACCTTGAAAAGTGTAACTTCCTGGTGTTTAATATGGAGCACGCAGTGTTTAATGACATAGTGAAGTCAGAGACAAGGTGGACATACAACAAAAAGGATTTTAAACTAATCTAATAAATCCCATTAAAATAGAAATATATATATAAAAGTATAAAATCTGCATGGGTTTAGATTTCAATTACACACTGGATTATTAGATTCTTATGCTTATTCTTTAGAAGTCTAAACAATGGATACAATTTATAGCAACAGGAAGAACAATTAGAATTCCCACTTTAGGTTAGTGAAAGAGAAAGCTTACAGAGCTCCACAGACAAAAGCAACTAAGGAGTTACTTGCATTGCCCTGGCATCAGCCTTCTTCAGCAAAAGCTATGTCATTTGTTCATGTGATAAGCATCACAAAAAAGTGTTTCTCAATAAATATAAAAAGCAACCTTGAAAAAAAAAAAAAAAAACAACCAACCACCAGCAATGATTAAAATCAGACTGATTGATTACAGCCCCAGATTTCTCTGCTGTCACGGCATCTATCTACTCAGAAACTCATGATTCTGCCCTTTAAAGGTGAAAGGGCCAAACTATACAGCTGGACAAACTGTTGACTTACACATGGATTCAGAAAGGTAAGATAATTTAACTAGAAGTTCCTAATCCTAGTACTATTTTAACTATGCATAGTGGCCAAGTCACACTTCCCTATGCTAATGCATTAATTTAGTACAGCCATGTCAGAGAGTCAGATCTTAAAGCATTAAAGCATAACTAATTTGGTCCTGCAATGTTACAGTTCATAAATCATTAACAGGGTCACAGAACAGCCGAGGCTGGAATGAATCTCTGAGTTATGCTCTGATGCCTTTTGCGAGTACTTCAGTGGTGTCCCAGGCTCCCACAGATCCGACACTGACAGTAGACTTCACAGTCTCTCTGGCCAACCTGCATCAGTGCTCAGTCACCCTCACAGTAAAGTGTTTCCTGCTGTTCATAAAAATCATAGAATGCTTTGGGCTGGAAAGAAACTCCAAGCTTTAGTTCCAATTCCCTCTGCCATAAACAGGGACATCTTCCATCAGATAAGGTTGCTCAAAGCCCCATTCAGCCTTGCCTTGAACTCTTCCAGGGATGGGACATCTACAACTTCTCTGAGCATCCTTTTCCAGTGGCTCACTACCCTCAGAGTTCATCCTAATATCTAATCTAAATTTCTCCTCTGTCACTCTAAAGCCATTGCCCCATGTTCTATCACTAAACTTGCTGACCCCTGTGTTTCTGCTTCTGCCCACTGCCTCTAGCACCAGGCACCACAGAGAAGAGCCTGGTTCTGCCTTCTCTGCAACCTCCCTGTAGTTATTTGTACACACTGAGAAATACACATAAATTCCTCCCCCCTGCCCTGAGCCTTGTCTTCTCCAGGCTGAACAGTCACCGTGCTCTCAGCCTTTCCTTCCAGGAAAGATGGGGTGGACTCTAAACCATCTTCATGGCCCTTTGCTTTGCTGTACCCTCTCTGGCATGCCTATGTCTCTCTTATACTGAAGAGCCCACAGCCAGACACGGTACCACTAGGTGTGGCTTCACCAGTGCTCAACACGTTGGAAAAAGATGCTACAAAGTCAGTAGTGGCCCTGTGAACACATGTAAAACAAAGTCAACTTTTCTTACAACATTCCAGCACAAAGAGTTTTCTAATACCACAGAAGATTATCATTGTCTGACTCAGCTGACCCAGATTTGAGATATGGTTAAAATAAATTGCTCCTTAACTTTATAGTTAAGCTGAGAAAGTCTGAGATATAATATTAGAGGGTGAAGTTTCCTCCCAATAGAAGAATTTGTAAAACTCTAGATTTTTTAGTTTTGGTCACCTTATATTTTAAGCAAGCAAATGCTATTTAGTAGTCAGAATTTGAAGTAGCTGCATATCTAGAACTATCTTCTCATGTTGAAAGTAGATATTGAAAAGTTAAATTCAATAAAGTTTACATAGACTGTCTGGGGATCTCTTCTTTATGTCACACACTGACACTATTCAGTGTGCAGATGATGATACAATCTCTACTTTTGATTTGAACCCTTTGCATTTTTCTCCTCAACAGCTTTTCTAAATGTCATTTCAAAGACGATGGCACGCTTTTCTGACTCTGCTAAGGAGTTATCTTTTATGCCTCAAAGATGAGTGGATAAAATTTAGGGAAGAAATAAGTGGCTTTATCCTAATTTCAAAAGGCACAATGTTGATATCTAAAGATCACGTAACATGAATGAGGTCACAAAAAATTGGCAAAGGAAGAAACTGGAATTATAGCTCTCGAGTTCTGAGTCAGAGCTTTTTTGAATTTAAGCTATGAATTTGTTGATTTTACTCACAATTAACATACACAAAGGCAATGTACACACAAGCGCAGAGAGTAAGCAATACAGATTATACATGATAATGTAGCTAATGTCAGAAATTCTTGAAGACTTTTCTAATGATTGCATTGCAGTAACACTATTGGGGGGAGAGGGGTGGGTGGAGAAGGCAGGGGGTGGGCAGAGTAAGTACAATTCTTATGTGAAATACTTTCCAAAAAATATATTGCTAGAACAGTTTCTAGAATTATGTCATAGGCTAAAGTTTTGCACAGAGATGAATCAAAAGGCCCATAAAAAACCCAGTAAGGCTCATTCAGCATTGTGAACAAGGCACTTATGACACAGGATTTCAGTTTCACTTGAAAAATCCCGATACGGATCATATACTTCTCTCACAAAAGATTGCAATGACTAAGCAAATGGCAGCACGCTAGAAAGACAGTCTCTGCTACAACTAACCTGATTTATCACATTACTCTAATTACCTTGACTTACTCATTGTTAGGATCACTTTTCTGTTGTGGAAACTTCAGGCAACCTCAAGCATGGCAGACTTTAATAAGTATGTGAGTACTAACTCCATACATAATTAAACTTCCAAGTCTAATGCTTTTTAAAATCATTTGTACTAAATTACATCATCAATGGATATACACTGGGAATATGTAATACTAGGGATTCTCCCTAATATTGTATGAGTATTCATACTAATTTCTTATAGAATCATAGAATGGTTAGAGTTGAAAGGGACCTTAAAGATCATCAAGTTCCAACCCCCCTGCCATGGGCAGGGACACCTCCCACTAGACCAGGTTGCGCAAAGCCCCATCCAGCCTGGCCTTAAACACCTCCAGGGATGGGGCATCCAACACTTCCCTGGGCAACCTGTTCCAGTGCTTTACCACCCTCACAGGAAAGCATTTCTTCCTAATACCAAATCTAAATCTCCCCTCTTCCAGNACTGGACCCATTCCAACAGTTCTATGCCCCTTCTAAGTGTCGGACTCCAGAGCTGGACACAGGACTCCAGGTGGGGTCTCATGAGTGCAGAGTAGAGGGGCAGAATCACCTCCCGTGACCTGCTGGTCACGCTTCTTTTGATGCATCCCAGGATACGGTTGGCTTTCTGGGCTGCCAGCGCACACTGCCGGCTCATGTTGAGCTTCTCATCCATGAGCACTCCCAAGTCCTTCTCCTCAGGGCTGCTCTCCAGCCATTCTCTGCCCAACCTGTATTTGTGCCTGGGATTGCCACGTGCCAGGTGCAGGACCTGGCACTTGGCTTGGTTGAACTTCATGCCACTTGTATTAGCCCACCTCTCAAGCCTGTCCAGGTCCCTCTGGATGGCATCCCTTTGATATATGGCATCCCTTTGATATATGAATCAAACCACTTTGCCTTACAGAAGTTTTATGCGATTCTGGCAAACAACCATTTTCATATTTCTCCTAAATCAGTAAAAGCAAGAAGTACTTACAGGCTGAATTCTACTGTAACCCCAATAAACGAAAACCTTTATTCATTGACTTCCTTGTTGCCCAATTTGGACCTTGTGCTCAACTATTTTTTTATTTCTATTTACAGAACTGCATTTGCTCAGCTGTTTTAAGCTCTTTGGTGAGGCAAGGCAGCCTTTTACCGCACTTCTCTACCTGGTTAAGGCAGATCCATAACTGTGGTTCACAAGAACGAAAGAAGAAAGGTAGAGAGAACGAGTTCATTTGGCCTGATCTTATCACATTTGTTATCAGTGAAGCTCTCCCTGAAGCCCCATTTGATATAAGATGTTAAGGATACCACATTTTCCAAAAGGATATAAAGTGCTCCCTCCCCCAATATTTTGTTCTGTAATGTTTTTATTATATACTTTTGTTCAACATATAACATTTTTGAGATACATTCACTTATTAACAGGTAAGATAGGACTTAATGATAATTTATACTCATCCCATGATGAGCCTTAGCATGCATCTGAACGTCATTTCACATTTACAGGCATGCAATAAGCAGGAAGATCCCTAACTTACCTGTTAGCGGACTAGCACAGATTTAACAGTTGGACCTAGTGAACACATTGAAACAAAGACCAGGAGTAACTTTATCTAATAACTCAAAGTTTGTAAAGTTATACAATATGAGGACAGTGCCAGAATTCATACAGTGCTCTCTACTAATTGTTCTAATGCTTTTGGAACACTGCTTTGTCAGAGGTCCACAGTTCACCTCTTCTGTCTTTGGAAGATAGATCTCAAGAGACAGAGAGCAGCCAACTTCCTATGTCAAGGAAGCTGCAGAAGAAGCTATTCTTTTCAGGGAAAACTTACTAAGAAATAATATTTTTTGAAAGCTTCCTATAACTTTGTATAGATTACTTAAATTACTGTGGTGGAGCCATGATCGTCTGTGGCATTTGTATTTTCATTTTGATGCGTAATCTATACCCCCTTCCAAGAAAACTTTCTTTGCTGGAACAAAACTGTGTATATGTTAAGCTTCCCCCTGCCGAATCTTTTACTTTAGCTCTCCAAGCCTTCACAATACTTTGTCACATACATAAATGACTTGGTTGGACCCAGTGATCTCAGAGGTCCTTTCCAGCCCTGATGATCCTGTGACTTCCAAAGTATATTAATGAATCCAGTGGTCCATAAGTAAGCAAAAGCTAATGACTCTTAAGCTGATGATAGTTTAGTGAGATATGCATCTAGCATAGATGCATATCGATACTCTGACGTTCACAGACCTGTCTGGGGAAGAATTCAACCCTGCAACCTCGCCACTGTAATTACATTAGGGTGGCGTTGATTGCCAAGGCAAATATCAGGCTATGACATGATCTAGTGATTTTTTGCCTAAGAGCAAGAATGTCAGGCATGACAATTAATAACAGAATTGTCTTTATCAAACATTTGTTATTATACATCAATAAATACAGCTGAAGTTTTCTTCAGTTCTTCCTTAGGATTAAAAATTAATTTCTCTGTACAGATGACTGGCAGACTAGAAGACTTGGAGGGTTATTTAAAACCCAGATAACGTTGTGTGGTACCCAGTACCTGATGCCCTTGAATATTGTACAGGAAATCTGAATGCTCAGCATGGCTCACATCACATGAGCTTGTTACTGCAAGATTTCTTACATGGTATCACATATCAACAACCCTTTCCTTCCCCTTCCAAGTCAAAAAGATATTGTTTAAAACTATAGCTTATAAGCAGAAAGCTTGCCCCTGAGCAAAGACAGAATTAAGCCTGTATTTAATCCTCACTTAAGTCTTTCAATATCTTATTATTAAGTCACTATTAATTTCATGATTCTGTGCTTAAATTCTCATCCTAACTTGTCCAGAATGCTTCAGAGTGAAGTGGAGAGAAAGACTGAACATTTGGGTCCAGATCCATCTCTCAGTTAAAACTATCTTCTTAAATATATTGTATATGTAAGTATTAATATATATAACTTGCAACTGACAGAGGAACCTTAAGTAAAAGAAGTTAAAATGGAAGCAAATGAAAGCAAGATGGGCAGAACAAGAAGAAGGGTAAAGAAAAAACAAACCATGTAAAAACCATGTGGCACAAAGATATCTAGAGTATAGTAAAAAGAGTGAAATTGTACAGGATTGGAAAAAAACCCACCCATTGACAATGCTTAGCATTTGAGAGTCCTACTTGATAGATTTCTGCAAACACATTTCAGAGATTTTCCCTCAGACCTAATCTGCTTGAAGAACAGATGAAGATACTTTCCTCATTTATACCAAGATACTACCAATAACTGTGACTAAAGCAATTCTGAAAAAAAACTTAAGAATTATAGAAAAACACTTGCATATGTGTTTACAGATATATAAACACACACAAGCATCTCATGCCAAAGACATCCTGGACCTATAATTCACCGGGAGAATTCCATTCTGAAAACACTGTGTAACGTATCAACAAATCCATTTCAGTGTTGTTCCTGAAATTACTGCAAGGAGGGAAGTGCATTCCCCAAAACTTATCCAGCTCATCCAGCCTTAAATCCTCAGGCCAAATCTAGTTAAACTTCTAAAATAACATTTGTGTTCTCCCTATAAATTGCTATACACTTGTTAGGCAGCGCCTCATATGGCTAACAGGCTCTGGAACGAGGCATGCAGATAGTTACCCAAAGACCTACGTCAATCAAAGATTTTCACAATAAATTAAGATAGTAATTCTGTTGCTGTGATGGGCTAAGGATATAAGAAAAGTAAAGATTGTAGAGGAAGAGGTAATCTTCCATCAGGCAATCCTGTCACCTGTGTGAATTCACAGAGACTGGAAAATACCAAAATATGATGTCTGAGCATGCAAAAAAATCTCTGTCCTAATGTGACACTTTATAATGGGGCCCCCATGAAAGTTCTGTTCAAGTTCTTCTTGTAAAGAAGAATATTAATCTACCTAGGATATATCCCATCTTCATTAGAATTATTTACAGACTACTACATGTAAATGTTTTTTAAGTTCAAAAATTAAGCAATTTGCATACAATGATACACATGCAAAATCTCACCTATTTACTGAAGTACTCGGGTGCAGAAGCAGAAACTACAACTAATGCAAGAGCTTAAAATGAGAAGCGGGTATTTTTGTTCCCATATCATATCTTCCAGCAAACGCTGTTTTCTTGTGTGACACCTAAATGTTTTCAGTGCATTACATGGCAGCTTATTCAGGCATTTCTGCAGGTTCATCTATTTTTGAATGGAAATGTGCAGATAGAAGGATTTGTCATGCAATCGATCTGAAATNATTTCTGCAGGTTCATCTATTTTTGAATGGAAATGTGCAGATAAGTAATAAGTAATCAGTAATCAGTGATCAGTAAGTGCTATTTTTTGTATCAGTCTGAATTAAACTACCACTGAAAATCACACTTGGGAAGATCTTTGCCAATAAGCCTGCTCTTCTAAAAGCTATCAGCATAGGTACACAGATCAGCAGACAAACAACATTTCTTTAGCTGCATTATAGTGGAATCAGATTTCTGGGAATGTGTCATACCCTTCCCTTCTAATGAAAGATTGGCAGTGTTATGGAAAATAAAGAAAATAACCTAATCTGACAGCATCACACAGAACAATCCAGCAAAGGATAAGCAAAAAGAAAGCATTGATACAACTGTGATTGGGAAATGGGTTGTTCATCAACCACGACACCAAGGCACAAGCATCAGGTATTGCAAACACTACCTCAGAGATGAAAATCAAAATAAAATATTGCACAAAATTAATTGTCTGACTTGCAAACGCACAGAACTGAAGAGAGCAACAGTCATGACTCCACCTCTACTTTATTGACACACAAGGCATTAAATATATAACTTGCTTTTATTTAGTCTTTAACCCGATCAGAATCGGCAAGTATATGAAACACTAGCTAGAACAAATAACTGTGCTCTACAGGTTTTTGTCTGGCAGGGTCTTTTTTTGGGAGGGTATTGGGGGGGTATATATGTTTTGAGTTGTGGTATGCGGTTTTGGGTGGGGGTATTTTTGTGTATGAAGAGCAGAATACCAGTTCCTTGATTTTCAGAGCCAGTCTGCATTGCCGCAGGCTCCAAATGAGCTCAAACTTGACCAGGTAAATATACTTTCTAAAACCCAAGGGATTAGATCACAACAGGAATGTCAGAGCATTAGCTGTAGTTTCCCCATCTCATATAGCTAGTATGTAAATTAATTACTTTTCTAGCACATTATTTTACATTGCAACATCACATAACACTGGTCTTTAGATGCAAGTGTAAAAAATAGTATCACATTATATCTTTCAACCTTTAGTATTAATTTTTTCTAATGATTTGACTATTTACTTAAGGCTTCATCTACTAAGATGCTGAAGTTTTGGAATAGAATTTTTTTGTGGTTTTTTTTTTTGGTGAGGTTTATGGACTTACATTTTACTTGCATTGTACTTAGAACACTGCTGAGGCAGGAACAATGCACTTCCACAAAGGGTTTTTTACTTATGGTGCTTTCGCCATCTCCATTTTAGTCCACAGATTTTCATTCTGTGTTTCCTTTCACGGCATATACTGTCATAATATCAGATGCAATGGGATGTAATTTGTTTTGCTAATGCCATTAGTGGTGCTATGCATTGCATACACAAAAAACCCTAAACAGATTAACAGAAAAAAAAAAAACAACCAACCAACCGAAGTGGCTGTTTCATCTTTATTATCAATCCCTCTCTGTATGGTGAAAACAGTTGGTCCCTCTTGCTTAAGTACATTTTTGAAAATAAGTTGTCTGTTTAAAAACATCTTCGCTCTGCTGAGTGAAATTTTTTCCTGAAGAGTAAATCGCATCACCTACAGCACCAAGAAACAGAGTTTGTTGTTTTCTGAGCCAAAGTAAATTTCCTGGATAGCTGTACTTTCTGGCAACTGTATCTTAGTGATAAAGAACTATCCTCTGAGGCCTGTGCTTGGCAGACCATTACTGAAAGGACATGAGCACTAACATAAATGTAGCCTGGCTAAATTTTGTTGCCTACATCTGCTGGAAAAGAAACTGTGTTATGTTGTACAGTTTCTTTCTACAATATGCACAATAAATACACAATACATATTTGCCAAAATTTCAAAGCTTTACAGTCTTTTTTTTTTTTCCCCATCAGAGCTACACCACAAGTGAAAAGCTTTAATACCCTTCTTGTGAAACAACTGTGATGCTCTTGTCAGTCCAGTCAGAAGTGACAAACCCTCTGTACCAGACAGAACTCACATTTCCAAATCCATAATGAAGCCTTCTCCTTCCCATTGCATGGCTATTTCGTATTAATTACATTTTCAACCCCAATTTCATATGTTTACTATGCAACTTAAAAGCATTACAGCAACGCCTGTCTATAATTCACAGTGGCAGTTCAGAACACAATCACCACATTAATCATCATACTTGCACTCTGTTTTTCAGATGCTTAAAGGTTTGTGTGATAATTCATGCCTAATTGTAATTTAGAGGCAAGGTTTTGAGGGTTATTTCTAATCAACACTTACAGTACATCATGGGTTACAAAAGAATTTCTGAGTCATTATCAGTGTCATGTCCTTACTCGTCACGTATTACAAAGATTTCATTATCTGCTTTGCTGACTTGACCTGACTTATTCAAGCACCTTTTGCCTCTGTCCCATCTGTTTTGGCAAGAGAGGAGCGATTATTTCTGACACCTAGGCCAAGAATTAAGATCTGGTGATAGCTTAAAGTTTCCTCATGCTGTGAGGAGACACCTTCTTTTACAATTTAAGAAAACTTTGTAAGATTTTTATCCCACAGCAGCTACAAACTGGCTTGTTAGTTATGCTCCTCTTGCTATTTGTTTTAGAGACAAGTAGCCGTACCTTACTCAAACAGAAGGAGGTACCTACAGTTGCCTTTCCTTCTCTTTCACATTTCTGCCTGGAAGATACACAACAACAAAATTTTACAGTACTATGGCAGAACTCAGCAAAGTCTATATGCTAACAATGAATCTTACGTGTAGATAACACATAAATCTATCTTTGTGTTCTACCTGTGCTGTAACAAATAGCTGTGACAAAGAAGCATAAAACTGAAGAATGTTTTGGCTCCCTACATTTTAGGTATATTGTATGCAGCACAATAATTAGAACACAGCAACTTTTTACTTTCATTGTTGATTCTTGATTACATCAAAAGAATGGTATCAGTTGCTTCAGAACTGACTGCAGGTTAGGCTGAACATATTTCTAGGGTGAACAATGTTACAGCTCTTATTCTAAACTTATTTTAATTAATTAAAATGTAATTAAATGCTATTTTTCTGGGTCAAAACAAAACCCACCTCAAGCAGGATTTCAAATGCCTTCCTATTTGAAGAAGCTCAAGCTCACCTTTTCTTCTCAAAACACTCAAAAATACCAGGTCATATCATACTGTAAGACAAATCTTTCATGATTTATCTGTTAAGATGCTGCACTTGTGTAACTATTCACATACTCACTTATTATCAGAAAACACTTTTTCCTTGATATTATTAACGAAATTGAAAGACACCTCCCATGCTCTTTATTATGGTGACAATGAGAAGGGAAGGTAGTATTATTCCAGGAGGGAGAAAGAGATTTTCAATGACCCATTAGTCAGAGGAACTGTTTGATCCAGGCGGGACAGCAAGGTGTGACACCATCTGTTCATCACTGTGGTTGTTAACAATAATGACATTTAGCTATTCATAAACACTTCTTCTGTTCTGTTAGAAAATCCTAATTTTTCTCTATTTAAATAGTCAAAATATTGTTCACTTAATTGGGCTGAACACATTTATGTTTAGTTCAGTAACCATAACAAATCAATTATTTGTGCAGACATAACGATGCTATACTGCTGAAACCAGGCTGTCATATGAGTACAATAAAGCAACTATTGCCAACCTTGTCAGGAACAAGTCATTTCACAAATTCTTTGATGGTTTGTCCTGACTTCTCAGTGAACTCTCCATGCATCAGCTCAGTTGTATTCAGCTGCTTTAAAATCACTGATTTCACATTCATATTCTCCATGATTTGTCATTCATGTAGTTCCTTACTTTTTGGTTCTTAGTCATTTCTACCCCTCTGTCCTGTGGCACTTCTTTCTAGGATGTGTGGCAGAAGCTGTCTCTCCCCTGACACAGCCAACCTTGTCCTTATTTCACATCCTGCTTCTCAACTGTGCTCACATTGTTCCTTGGAAGCCACCCTTCTGGTACATGTCTTTTTGTTGGGAGAGCACGATACAACAAAGTAGTAAATAGGATACAAGGGTATCAAAAATAAACATGAATGACTTTAATCCAAAAATCCAAAGAGTTGTCAGAACAGAAGCTCCCTATCTAGCCCTGCTGTAGACTAAGCTGCCTCTAGAGCTAATACATGGTTCCATGGATACAGTGCCACCTGTTTATCTGACTATAATACAGCAATCATCTTTTATACTTATTGAATCACAGATCACTTCTTGGTGTTCGTTCCGTTTGGCTCAAGCTGCTGGCAAAAATGAGCAATACAGGGGTGTGATGCAGCCAAATAGCTTCCAAATCAGAATTGTCTAGGTTAGAAGGGACCTTTAAGATCGAGTCCAACCATCAATCGAACACTGCCAAAATCACCACTAAACCATAAGCGAAATGGGAACTAGTCTGATTAGAAATCTGAGGAAAAGCTCTTGAGACTTATTTTTAGCAAAGGAGTAAAGAAGAAAGATGGGTTTACCACAGAAAGAGAGCACCAAAGCAGAAACAGAACCCTATTCCTAAATCCCCTTGCAAGTTTTTACCACTAGATGGTGCTTTCAAGAAGAAACAAAAGTCAAAATGCCAGCCAAGGTCAACATGCCCATTTGGAAAGAAAAAAAGTATAACACATCAAGCTAAAAGCATATCCTGTATGCCATTAAGCCTCCAGTCCTAAAGTATGTTATGACTAGGCCACATTGTGGTTCTATGACAGAGAAAGGAAACCATAACACACCATCATCACAACAGGAACATGACCAACAACAATGTATTAATAAATATTCCTGGCTCTTAATTGCTTCCAACAAACAATACTGGGGCATGGAGAGAATAAAATCAAGTAGTGCAGCCTCTGGGCAAGCAGATGTCATTTTGAGACCATAGATGTATTACACTGAAAGTGACCTAAAGCCATCTCAGTTACCACCTGTCATATTCCCCTCAAGTAAAACACTGGATCACTGGGCTCAGTGGTCTGGGAAAAGAAAAAAGTTTTCTGTCTGTTTACAAGGACAAACACCATTAGGAGACCTTTGCTAGTTACCTCCATCATTCAGAATCTTGAACAAACAGTATAAAAAGCTTGGCAATTGCCTTTTGAATGATGTTGCATTTTGTTTTAAAAAAAATCTAAGATACCTGTACAGACATACAACTCATCTGGCTGGGAGCTTCAAATCATATTGTTTTGCCTTACGCTTTAATCAGGTGAATAGAACACGGCACAGAAAAACATACATTTTAGTTTCAGCCTTTGCACTGCCTTATTGTTTGTTTAAGCCTGTCCAACTGGGACTCCTTGCACTATACGCCCCTGGTTGCATTCCATTTGAAACAAAGGCATGTTTCAGGGAAGCACCTCTCACAAAGAGGTATTGATGAACCAGAAATCAGAATCTGGACAAATGACCATTTTTCTATAAACACAGCTCTATTGTTTCAGCTTTGCCTCTTCCAGAGAATAAATAATTCATTATTCAAAGCAGTGGCTGAAAAGCAAACGACTCCCCCCCCCCTTTCTACCAATAATCTTCCCCCACAGTTCTAGAGAAATGCAACTCAATGTTTCCATGGCTCCTCTCTTGCAATATCTGTAGTATTTTTTAGTCTTGTCCTGTCCACAAGCAAACTACTGTGAAGTTACCCCCACCCCAGTAGTTTCCTGCTCCTCTGTGACTTCTATCTGTGAAACCCCTAGCATGTTAATAATACAGTTATTTTCTGTGATCATTTTCCCACCACACAGTAGTTCCAGTTTGCTCTTTGCGTTTGCATCACCTGTACTTAACTTTTGGTCCTGCCCTGCTACTACCAGTGCCTTAATTTTCACTGTCTCTTCTATTTTGGTTTTTATCCTATCCCTCAAACTGCCTCCTTTGCAATGAGTCCCTTCAGGGGTACTTTCTCAGTTGTTTAACAGATATGGAACAAATCAAAGGGAGGAACCACTTCTGCTTTCCCTCCAGCCTTTGCAGATTTCAAGATTTGATCCAAGTCAAGAACATAGGATTTAACTTCAGTCTCCAAACACTGTACTTCTGGGAATTGCTATTTCTATTCCATGTAAGCCTCCCTGCACCCAGATTTACAAAATAAGGGCAACATTAAGCATCAGATCCCTCTTCTACAGAAGGAAGACTCATTAAGGCTTCCAAGCATTCACAACTAGATGTGAAACGGTTCTCTAATGCTTTTTGGCACATGTCTCAATTCACAGGACACAAACTCCAAAATCTCAGTTGATAGTCACACACGGGGAAGAAAAAAAAATATCCTCTCAGCACAGAAAAAGTTACATTAACTGCAAACTACTGAGCTTTGCTATGCCTCACTGATAAAAAAAAAAAAACAAAACACTAACCTTCCAAAACTGGTGGTGGAACTGCAGTGTAGACAAAGAAATTATTCATTAAGTGACAGATTTTCATCCTTAAACATACACTTTTTGATTGCCTGATATTCAGGCATTCCTACCAGATTAATAGGATAATGAGACAAATGAAAGCGTAACAGGTCAGTGCTCCAAACATCTCGATCCTCTTGCATATATTTAACACTGTCTTGGAATGAAACTAACAAGATTCAATTTCCCTTAGCAAAACATTCAATATATTATTCAAGGTTCCCAAGAGGGCTTTAATATAAATGTACACAGTGAGAGACACTTAATAGCTTCAATTAAATCACTGAAGGTTCAGTAAAGGACAAGGCCCTGCAGAAGAAGAACATTCATATGAACAATAAAACACAGGGAATGTATCATTGTATGAAAGCATCAACACGGGACTGAAAATAAGCTACAAGACTTCTGTGCCAAGAAATGGTGCGTCTGTTCTCCCCTCCATCACAAGTTAGGGCCAACACATCTCTGTCAGCAATTAGATATTCATGCTACTATTCCTGTCCAATTTTGGTTTCCCCTGGTAGTTCATAAGCACAGATGGGGTTACATAATAATCAAACGTTTCTAGCTGAGATGCCAGTCTTAGGTAGAAAATAAAATCTCTCATTCCTCATTTCATTTGAAGCAAAGTGAAACAGCTCAGATTTCCTGGTTCTATATCTTAAAGGACTTCAGATTTAAAATGTAAGCCTTCACTGCATGCAAATGAATACATCTAGCTCTCCTTATTCCCTAAGGAACAGAAAATGAAGACTTCCCATTTCTTCAGAAGGAAAAAAGAAGATATAAACTGCATTGCTCTAGCAGGTTTACCAAAAGAAAACTAAGTTAACTTCCATGCAGCATCTCACAAGGATTCTTGATTGTATAATCACAACAATGTTTAACTGTAAAGTTATAGGAAAATAACCAGTTTCAAGAAAACCTTAAGTATTAATCAGCGTAGGAGATGTAGATTAAAAGTGATTAATGAAATTCTTATTAAAAGTGATTAATGAAATTCTCCATGGGTCAGATACAAGCTAAAGAGTTCCACACCTGCACAACTACACTGGAGAATGTATTAATGGAAAGACAATGCAAAGCAAATAAACATAGAGGATTAATACAAGACAAATTTCCCCTCCAGGAGGAGTAAGGAACAAAAAATACCTGGAAGATAAAAGCAGACAAAATGCTTCTTTGAAAAGGAGGGCTAACACATTTCAACAACACAAAGTCTTAGTTAATTTTTTTGCAACTGCGTAAAACCGATTTTCTAGAGTTATTTTGTACAGAATATCAGCATCAGTGATACATGCATTCTACTTGTTTAAAAATAATTTCCTTGTTCTATTTAACACTTATTTTAATACAGCCTTTTGACATTACACTGTTCAGAATTACATCAAAATTATTAAATGTATGAAATAAGGTCAAAGGTCACTGCACAGGATATTCATAAAAAAAACCACAGACAAATATACACATTACTCATTTGAGATTTCTGGCCTGAAACAAAAACACTAAGTACACCAACAGTGGGGAAAGAAAGTAAAATTTCCAGTATCTTTATCTATAGATACGTTAGGTATATAATTAAAAAATAAATCCTCTTTATATCTTGTCAGAGTTCTAATTAGCTAAGATTATTATTTTCTCTAGTTTTAAGAGAAATGAATTCTTGATCTTCTTAGAAGATTCCTTCCCATGCTCCTCCTAAATATAAGGAAAGGCAGCTACACTGAAAACTAAGTTAATGAGAGCAGGTCAGAGAGAAACAGGTTTAATTTACATTCTGTTCCAAAGCAGACCCCCTGCCCTAAATGAATCATTCTATACATTCAGGCCTATGAGCTTTCTGCTTGCTTTAAGCCCAGGGACAGCATAAAATAGGTAGAAGAAGAACAGGGAAGAACCTAACATTTTAGGAAATGGTACCAGATACACATTTAAAAACAGATAAAGCAGTACAGAATTAAAACTTGAATTATTGCACACTGCTTTTGTCACAAACTGTAAATCCAACTGTACAGAGGGGGGCAATGTAAAATTATACAACAGATATCCCAAAAGGGGTAGTTATAAGAACAGAGACAGCCTTAGTTGCAAATAGTTGTGGTCTCTGAAACATATTTTGATGGTGGAATTGTAGAGTATGGATGCATTTCTTAAATGTGAGTGGAAGAAATGACACCCGCCACGATGCCTAGAGAATTTGGATCTGATGAAAAAAGAATGACTGATATTTGGTGCAAGATGAAAAAAGGCTCCTGCAGCATTGAGAGGAGAGCTTGACAGAATGCTTTTATTACCAAGGCTGCTTAAAAACAAGGAAGATGGCAAATAGTTCATATGATGTACAGGAATGCCCAATGATGAAGTAAGGTTGAGGAAATTCTGCGAAGGTGCCTATTACCACAGAAACTGAAGAACAAAAAGGAATAAATTTCTAGAAAGACTACTTCTCTAGATGAAGCACAAAAATGCCCAATCATTTTTAAAATGGTGGCAATTTCAGTATGACACTCTAAGAACATATGATAGTGTTTGCAGAATGAAACATACATATACAGAAGTGAGTAATTTGTTCGGAATAGCTGGCACAAGGATGTGGTTGTGGCTACCCAAACACTGGGAAACTACATCTTGGTATGTGGTAGGTACATAGAGTGATTTTGGCATGCTTCCCATCACACCCAATGCAGAAGTTACAACAAGATTAACAGGCATTGCTAGTGAAGGCCCACAGCCATTGCAAGAAATCTTATACTAGAAGAACTGACTTCAAAGTACTGCAGCGCTGCTAAGATGCCCTCATGGCACTTAAACATCATCTTCTCTCTGTGTTCTGTAGACTCGCATCAGTAGCCATGCTTTATTACTTTGGTAGATTTTATTAATCATGCTGTTAGATTATTTTCTTTCATATCACTTGCTGGAAATCACTGTCATCTACCTCTTGTAGCTTTGTATGTAAATAAGATGGTGTATTTATATTATATCACCACCCAGCACTAGAGCTTTAACTCAGGATCTTTGTCCTTCACAACTGTCTAGTTAGAATGTTGAAATGGCCCAGTTTGTTGTGGTTTTGGGGTTTGCTTTTTTAATCTCAGGTGTTAGCAAGTCTCTAATCAGCAATTAAGAATTGAAACGGACTTCCTGGGGTGAGACCCACCTACTGGAGGAACTCAGTCATACGCCTCACATAGACTTATCAAGCTCATCTTAAGAAAAGAGTACTTTTATGAGAAATGGGAGAGGTACAAAAGGTTACAGTCATTATTAGCTTATCAAGTAGAGCCTATAAGCAGGAATCTAAAGTACTGTCTAAGGAGAAAAAAATGTGTTCAGACACCTATTGAAGGACAGACTTGAATTCTTTTCTGCAGATACTAACACGGTACTAGCACTTTCTGGCAAAATTTTTCAAACTACTGCTTAGTGTCGTCTTTGACTAAAAAGGCATAACAACTCTGAGTTCAGTATAGCCTACTCATCTTATTCTGCCTCTGACAACAGGAAAAAAAAGAAAAAAAAAAAAGAAGAAAAAGAAGGAAAAAAGAAAACTACCCACCTGCATGAGACACAAAGGCAGTGCAGAACTCCATTTAAAGGAGATTAATAACTATTTGTTTTGTCAAGCTTTTGCCACTCTACTATTAAAGTTATGAATACTCTCTTAACAACCATTTATAAAATAGAAAACTGAACAGGCACACACCACACCCCTGTGAATTATGCCAGTATCGAAAGACCAGCAAGACCTCAGTTCAATTAACTACTTCCTTGAGTCCCTATTGAGGTTCTGTATGTTAGCTCTATTCATTACTCTTGCCTTTCAGGTGAGGTCAGGAAAAACAAACAAGATGCACAGAGCTTTTTGGGTTTGGTGGTTTTTTTAGGAGGTGTGGTAAAAACTGTGCTCCTATTAGTTGAGAAATGTTGCAAGAATTGACTATAATAAAACACTACTGGAGTAATACATTTGTTTGTTTTGCTGCCTTTTTTTTTTTCTTCTTTCAAACAGCAACATGTTTTAGTAGGGTATCCAAGCATTAGTAATTATCTTATTTATGGTCACACACTACTAACCTTTTCTGCTTATACAGGAAAATTATACAAGCCACAATTTACCATCATGTATGATTTAAACTACAACTTTATCTGCAAGCTTAATCAGTACTTTCTGAAGTCACCTATCAAGGAAACATAAAAACAAAGTACATTCAGGCATCTTGCTGGGTTGATTTACTCTCTCTGCAGTCTGATTTTGAACTAAAACTTGTTACACTATGTAGGTAACACAAATCAGCTACTTGCATTGCTTATGTATAAAATTAGTAATACTTCCAAGCTTTGCTAAGTATTTAAGAGTTTTGTGGGTTTTTTTTTTCCTTCTTAAAGGAGACTTTATTGTAGTAGCATTTTGTAACTGCTTCTTCATTTCTAGTAAACTAATCAGATTAAGCATGCTTCATCAGATGATAGACTTTGAATACCTTTAAAAAGACAAAAGACCTATCACCAGTATCTGTTTCACTTTGCCTTCCTCAGGCTTAAAGAGATAAAACTGTAGCCCTCATCTCATTTTCAGAAGGATGACTATAAATGGCATTATTTGCACACAGTTCAAAAACCTGCAAAATAAGTTACAAATGTAACTAATAAAACATTTTTAATTACAACTAAAAATACGATCTTATACTCAGGCTAAATTCACACAGATGCCTTTTTTTTTTTGAGTTTATACAGATCAGGTTGGCCAGAGATGTAAAAGTCATCTGGCATTTCAACCTTCATCTGAATGATACCAATGGGTTTTCAGTTTCTGCTCTAATTTCAGCTCCTAAAGAATTAAAGAAAATATTATAACTTAAAAAAATACTTTTACAGACAGAAACAATAACAAGAAATAAAACCTTGTGCGTGATTTTTCATAGTCACATTTCTTATATGCTTAATGACTTTTTTTTCCAAAACTGAATTCCAACCAATTTTGTCAAAATGTAAACACAAGCACCCATCTTACTATTTCTACATATCTTTATACAAGCATGATAAGGAAGTGGTTGTTACGCAACTCAAGAAACAACTTGAGCGTGCGGTGTCAGAAGAGCAATATTAGAATGTGAAAATAATAGAGACAGTCACACAGGTTTTAAACTGGCTAAAAATTGAACAAGAAAACAAACAAAATCTCACCAGAACAACCACCAAACATCACATCTAACACTTCTTCCCTGTTTATTACATTTTAAACTAGCATCTATACTGCCTAAAGACTTTAGCATCCCCTAACGTAAGTGCAACTTAATTTTCCAGTGAATTTTATGAAAACACACTCACTTACATTTAGTAATGGGAAGAAAAATGAAGTGATTCTTTAGATTTTCCAACTACAGTCTCATATACAGAACTCCATTGAAAACAGTACAAAACTAACAAAAAAGAACTCAAGTTGTGGGTTTGGATGCTCTCTAATTGAGAGCTCTCAACAGAAGAAATACCATACAGGTGACCAAAGTCCCTCTAAACCACTATTCAGTTTCTGGCAGTATAGAGAAAAAAAAAAAAACCTTATGGAAAGAGCACAGCTACTTCCTATAGTCAATTCCCCTGTTCTCCCCTCAGACATTCAGTTACTGCATTTGGAGAGTTAGAGGATAAAACTCTATCTTTAATGACTGTTTATAGAGCTGTTGCCTATATAGCTACTTACACCCCTTCTGAACCTGTTGAAACAACCTACCTCTATAACTTCCTGCAGTAATAAAAGAAATCAAGGTCAATTGCTGTTCTGGAAGAGCTTCTTTAAAGCTGTTTTGTTACTTGCTGCAGTTAGAATCACCTGGTTGTTAGATTACACAACCTAGTGAATAACAGCTGTGTACCTATCATCTCTACTCCCTTCAGGGTTTTGCAAATCTTGACCATATCCTCCCCCAGCTTTTTCCTTTCCACCCAGAAGAGTTACAGCTCTAAGGCAGCTGCTCAATCTACTTAAACGCTTTAAACACTCTTCTTTAACCACAGTATGTCCTTTAAAGCAAGGCACAGTGCAGTAGTATTAATGGCTTTAACGCTTTTCTACATAAAAGTGTTCTGAGCCTGTGGTCAATGAACACTCAACCCTCCTCAGAAAGTTACTGCACTGTCAGATGAAGAATAATAAGAGATGAGATCTCATTTAGGTATCTTTATAAATTAATGCTTCTTCTTTTGTTAAAATCTCTGCTCAAGGAAACAGAATATTATGTTTTGTTCCCACGGGCTGCACTGAGAGAGCAACTGCAGGTGCATCACACATTTCTCCTCTAAGTGAAAATTTTATTGAGATGACCCATGTTCTGCTGCTACCCAGATGCACCTCAGTTAACTAGAAATTACCGTTTCACACTTACCAGGGCCTCAAAACAGCCTGATCACGGACTAGTTATTTTCTGCTGGGAACCACAATTCATAGCTGTAACATACACTTATGGGTGGTCACCTATATAGGTAGAATAAACACCACTTCTGTGTTAGTGTCAATTAGGTGAGATACGAGGCCAACAGATGCCTACAGCAAAGGCAGACTCTTCTGCACACCTGCATGGTGATTCTGAGGATCTGTGAACAAGGTCACGAGAAGTGGCAAGTAGGTCTGGAATGATGCAATGCACAGTACAGATTGTTAGTTCCATCTGGAAAACTGGTAAGGCAATAGAACTAAAAACCTTATTTAAATAAATTAGTTTGGC
Source organism: Pedionomus torquatus (assembly GCA_013398155.1). Taxonomy (NCBI): domain Eukaryota; kingdom Metazoa; phylum Chordata; class Aves; order Charadriiformes; family Pedionomidae; genus Pedionomus; species Pedionomus torquatus. The sequence goes on along the minus strand of VZRU01002882.1, from coordinate 704,811 downwards.
TGCTTATGATCTTGTGCCAACTAACAAGCAAGATTAGCTAACACTATCTTAGTTAAGTTACAAGGAAGGTTATACTTCTACTTTGCCCTGTAGAAACGAAGTATACACATGTATAGTCAAAACACTAGGAAAAAAGCACTTAAAGAACTGTACATAAATCAGCGTGATCCAGAAATCTACTGGAGAAATTACTCTCTCTTTTGCCAAGAGAAAGGTGCAAATCAAAAGAAAAGCACAAGGGACATAAACTTCAATTTAATTTAGGTACATTGTCCAACCAATCAGTGTTATGGTTTGAGAAAACTCATAACAATTTATTGTCGTGCAGACAATTATTCTATCACCCGATGACCCCTCCTCACCCAGGAAAGGGGAATCGGGGAACACAAAGAAACACAAGGGTTGAAATGTAAATAGATTTAATAGAATAAGATTAAATAACTAACACTAATACCACAACTAATAATTAATAATAATACCAATAATAACCAGTATTAATCCTGACACTGATACAAGATTTGCAAGAATAATACTCAGCCAATTCTTTCAGCAGAAGCTGTGCACTCCCAGCAGGGACAGAAAACGTGGGACACTGCCAGTGCAACGGCTTCGAGGGGAAAGGGATGCCTCAGGGGTCCAGCACCGGGGCAAGGAGTTGTCTGGACCCGCTGCCATCATGGGAGAGGCCGCTACGCAGCAAACTTTTCTAATTTATATTGAATGTGACGTTCATGGTATGAAATAATCCTGTTGGCCAGCTTGGGTCAAATGCCCAGGCCTTGCTCCTCCTCATCCCTGCACCTGGCAAGGCTCGAAAACACTAAGACCTTGAATCTCACAGAGCCTGGCTGTGAGATAAAAAAAAACATAAAGTTTTTCATTAATTCAGACACTAGAGTCTTCTAAAAGTGCGATTTTCCTAGCATTAAAAGAAAAGTTAGTCCTAGGCCTCTCAACCCAGGACAACCAGATTCAAAGAAACACAGATCTGGAATTAACCGTGTAATATTTCTGTATTCTTATGAATATGATAAAAACTCCAGTGGGAAGAAAATGCAACAGGAACAGCGCTCTGCAGCTGCTGCGCTCTTGCCTTTATCCAACAGAATCTAGTTCTAAAGGCCCTCAGAAAAACAAGATGCATTTCTTGTTCCACAATTAGTAAAAATGACTAACAACATTAGTGTCCAGTGTAAAAGCGAATGAAATAAATATCTATCTCGAAAAATAATATGAAGGTGTCCCTTTGGACACCTTGGTTATTCAAAACCACTTATGTTTATTAGCCTGGTATAACTTTCATGAAAATTAAAAATGCTTCATATTTATAGCATTTTGTGACTTTTCACTATTTTATTTGAATCTGATTTCTGTATCACAATTTGGAATTCCAAGATTCCAAAGTTTTTGCAACACAGAATTTCTGTGTTATGTTCTGGAATTTACTGGAGAATAAAAATTCCATGTTTCAGTATTGGGCTGTATACCTTATATACCTTAGATTTATAATTAGTATTTATTACCTTGTATTTACTGTCTCCACAGCTAGTTTTCTATAAGTACGCAGCAAGTAAAAATGCAACAGTTAGTTAAACAGAAAAACACCCAACAACTTTGCATTCTGCACTCTTTTTGTTCTGAAAACAATTTACAGTTCACTTGGATCTCTTTAATGATAAAACAAATATATGAACATCACTACATTGTTTATCAAAATAACAAGTCAGGCAATAGAAGACTGGAGCTGTCATGTACAAGACATCAATATTTCAGAGTAAAATACTACTTTATCTGCCAAGACCCCAAAATCTGCGTCTCCAGGAGTGTCCAGCATTTCCAAGATATATTAAATTGTGACAAGATGAAATTTGGGATTACATATTAATAACTTGATCACACAAGTTATTAAATCTGATTTCAATTATTTTGGAAAATTATTGTGATATGGAACTTTAGAAGGTTTCACCCCAAACTGTACTTAAAACCTACATTGAAGGAAAGGCGATCAACATTTAGTACATCTGGAATCTTCTACATGAGGAAACCATTAAAAAGAAATCCAACTACAGTCACTATTTGTTTTTTTTTCTGGAGTAGTCAAAGAAAAAACAAACATTATAAGACTACCTACCTAGAAAACAGTAAACTGAGATTATACCGACTGAATGTTCAAGTTTGAAGATACTCTTCCAAACCAAAACTGAGTCTCTCTGAGAGTAAGAAATAGTGTAATATTAAGGTACCACTCAGTACTTCCCTCCAATGAAAAAATATTTGAAAGAAATGCAAAATTATATGCGTAACTGGAGCTTGAAATAAAACCAATTTTGCAATAGTATGTGATCACAACTGGCAAAGACAGGACAGTGACATGTACTTTGAGTTGAAATATTTGCACCATAGAAAGAGTCATACATCTCAGTACAATAAATGTACAATGTTATGAGGAAATCATTAACTCTGAACACATTAATTTTCAATAAGATATATTATCTGACCTATGCCAGTCTGCTGAAGAGGATAGGGAAATTTGGAAGGCAGAACACTGATAAAATCAAACAACTTGGAATTGCTGATAGGAAAGGTAGAAGGTGTAGGGATGAATAAAAACGCTCCTAGAAATAACAATCTCTCTTGAGTTAGTATTAAATAGTATAGATTAATTCAAAACCACCATGATCACTGTGAGACATTCCATGAAAAGACTCCAACATCATTTTTTTAGCAAGGTCTGATAAGTAATTATAATAACATTCCCCAGGTAATCTCACCAAGTGCTGCTTTTCAGAATTGTTACTTCTACAGCAAGAACAGCTTTATTAAAACTGCTACCCAAGAAACAGAAAGAATACTCATAAACACGCAGGGAAGACTAATATATCTCAGGGAAGTCTGAACAAAATTTACACTTGATTCAAATCTAGACGTAAGCCTGCTGTTAACCTAAGAATTGTTCTGTTTTATTTGGATTTTACTAAACTGGTTACCACTGGAATAAGAAGGTAGGTTAGATATGCAGAGGAGCTGAATTTATTCAACTATTAGCCATTGTCTTCAGTTGGCATTACAGTTTGAAATTCATTTTGCCTAGAAGTAACTAAAACTTTCAACACAATAACACCTAATATAATGTTAACTAGATGTCAAATGGGGCACAAGATTTGAGAAACTTGAATGCTTTGTTCTATGTGAGAAACAAAAGAGATTTTAAACGGCTATATAATGAATATCATAAGTTCTATGTCTGAAATAAATTGGATTAATTTGAATGAAAGTTTCATTTTCTTTTGAAAGCCATCTTTACCAGAATTGAGATCAATTTAAAGTTTATGTTCAGTTTTCTTACTGTGCTTTTATTAACTTCTCATATAAATTTTGTTGACTTTCTCGTTTTGTCTGATGAAACTTAAACCTTCACTTTTATTAAAGGAATAACTTGATCTATCAAATCAGAAAGACTGTCTGAAACTTCTTTTCCTTTAAAATTCATTACAAAAACTTCAATGAAAGAAGCATTTGCCTTGGTGGGTCCATAGAACACTTCTGAATTTCTAACTTCAAGCAAGGGATAAGTTTGGATTTCATAAAGTGTGTGGCAGGCAGAGGCCAAACCTTGTTCTTTCAAGGAATACTGTTGTCTGTTAGTCCTGAAACTACGCTTTAATTATGTAATAAGTGAATAACAGAAAAGACAATAATAAACCAATGAGTCCCTAGGGCCCCAAACCACACACACAAAAAAACAATTGGAGAATTACCATTAGTATTTAAACTTTGTCAGGTGATGGCTTGGAAGGCTGCTGGTGGGTTTTTCCCAGGATGATGAAGGATGGGAGGGTTACATCTCTTATATCCAGCCTTCCCCAAGAACGGACTAAAGCAGTGGGGAGCTGCGTGCTCTTTCCCGCGGAAGGAGAAGATAAAAGACCACATATCACTTGACCGATTAGGATTAATGTTCTAACTGAAATGGCAAGGTAGCTGGGTAAATTTGGCACCTAATGTAGGGCAGCTACACTTAGTTCTAGTGAAGGGGGGGTGGAGAAGAAAAAGCTTAGGAATTTCTGAATATTTTTGTACATTTTGGTTTTTAACCAAAGCCAGCTGGTAATGAAGAAGGAAGATGGGCATTAGGGCATGGCTCCACCAAAATGTACCTTGTGGTTGGGGGTGAGCCAGCCAAGAAGACCAACGGTCTCCTAGGGTGCATTAAAGAAAGTGTGGCAAGCAGATCAATGGAGGTCATCTGCCCACTCTACTTGGCACTGGTGAGGCCACATCTGGAGTACTTTGGGGATCCACTGGAGTACTTTGGGGATACCACTTCTGGGATCCCCAGCTCAAGATAGACAGGGAACTACTGGAGAGAGCCCACTGCAGGGGTATGAAAATGATCAGGGGAAAGGAGCATCTCTCTCATGAGGAAAGGCTGAGAGATCTGGGTCTGTTTAGCCTGGATTAACAAATCCATTATCATTAGCAAGTTAGTCTGTTTAGCAAACTGTGAGCGGATCTCATAAATGCTTATCAGTATCTAAGGGGTGGATGGTGAGAGAATGGGGTCAGGCTCTTTTCAGGGGTGCCCAGTGACAGGAAAGGGGGAACTGGAACACAGGGAAGTCTATCTGAACAGGAGGGAAAACGTTTTGAGGTTGACAGAGCACTGGAACAGACTGCCCGGGGAGGCTGTGGGGAGTCTCCTTCTCCAGAGCCCGTCAAAACCCACCTGTCCAACCCGGTCTAGGTGACCCTGCTTTGGAAGGGGAGATGATCTCCGGAGGTTCATCGCCATTCCGTGACTCCCTTGAGACAGGTGGAGGTTCCCCTTGTGCCTCATGGATCCCCCCACGCCGGGGAGCGCCCCCGGCGACCATGAGGACAGCGGGGAGCGCCCCGGCCACCCCCCTCTCCCGGGACGGGCCCTCCCGCAGCCGCTCCCGGGCTGATTGACGGAGGGCGGCCCCGGTCCCACCCGCCAGAGGCGGGCACAGGGGAGCCGCCCGCCGCCCTGGGAAGCGGGGCAGTGCATGGGGCGGGAGGGCGCTCGGCCGGCCGGACGGCAGCTTCTCCGCGCCGGCGAAGCGGGGGGGGAGCAAAGGGGCGAGGGCGGCCTTCCCCCGTTTGGTCCGAGGGCAGCGGCGGCGTGTGCGGCCGGCGGAGCGGAGCGGGGGCAGCGGGAAGTGATGAGAAGTTGAGGGAGGGACGGAGCGAGGGTGCCCTCTCCTCTCCTCTCCTCCTCCTCTCCTCGGCCGCAGGTGCAGCAGAGCCCGGGCGGCGGGGACGGGCGCTGCAGCCGAGGGGCGGCAGCAGGGCCGCGGAGCCGCACGAACGCCGCTCCCGGACGGGGAAAGAGCGGCGCGGAACGGCGAGCCCCGCTCTTGGTCACCGGAGGCAGCCACCGTGGAGAAACGGCCCTGAAGGGAGAGCGGTGAGGGAGCGCGGCGGGCAGCGGGCGTCTGTGAGGCGGCGGGGCCCTGCGGGAGGAGGAGGAGGG
>VZRU01002882.1:652875-693630 GCA_013398155.1 Pedionomus torquatus | reverse complement strand
TTTTTTTTTTTTTTTTTTTTAAATTTTTCTTAGTAGTTGTAACAGGTTATACTTCAGCTAGATTGTCTTTGAAAATCCACTGACTGTATCTTTAGATCCTTTCTGTTCTGAAGTTATAATCCAGTTTTAGTCAACTACTGTTACTGGGCATTGGTAGGAAGTTTCTGTGTATTTAAAACTCTCTATACATTTACTGCAAAAAATCCCCTGAGTCTTTTCTTACCTGTTACTGGAATGTAGCCTGCACCTTTGAGAAGGTTGTTGAGTTGATTTCAGTTCCCTCTCGCTCTCAGTAAGTGGTGTGGTCTTGCTCTTAAAATCAGACTTTGAGGATTAAACTACACAGAGAGAAAAGCTGTTACATGCAGTACTTTTGTCTTTATTCTAACAACCGAATTCTGCTAGGAGGTAATTGAAAGCAGACCCTGCAAAATAAAAGTCTGAAAGCAGAAGACATTAATTTGAATTAAAAAAAAAAAAAACCAACCTGTCAATTTCAAAACAGAGCCTAATGATGAATGGGCTGAACACACTGAATGTTGTTGGAGTGTGTGTTGTTGCTGCATGCAGTCGTGAGCAATGTTATTATTTTAATTGAGCTGAATAAGTGCAAAACATTCTTAAAAGTATTTTAGTATTTCCCATTGCGGAAACAAACCTGCTGTAGTTTCCCTTATGATTCTGTTTGTGTGGCTTGTTAAAACGTAGTTACTTGCTATAGGATGAAATCAGAAATTGGACAAAGAAATGCATTCAGTGCTTCGAGGTGTCATGTGATGGTGTGACCAGGGAGAGCTTGTACCAAGCTGAAGCTAGCTGTAGTGGAAAATGAAGCATCCACCCCAAGCAATTACTAAAGTTAAAATAAAATCCCAGTAAAGTGTCTTTTAGAACTAATGTTGTTTCAGATCCTGAGACTCATGAGCAGGAGTTTGAGCTGGTGAATGACATCTTAAACAGCACTGATGTCTGTAGGAAATGTGGAGTAACCTGTTGACTTCTTAATACCCTCTACTCCTCAATGTTACAGCATTATTTCTGGTTGCTTGCTGTCTAGAGCAAAATGGCTACAGTGGGTTGAGAAATGTTGCTTTCAGATCTGTGTAGTTGGAGAAAAAGTCTCCAGACGTTGAGGCAACCCTGTCAGGGGACTTGCCAAAATACTGTGTCTTCTGTGGATCCACAGTAGATGTGAGGAAGATGTATAATTCTCATGTTGCTTTAAATGAGCTACACAAATCTCTCCACAAGGAATATACATGTCTCACTTTCAAATAGATGGCTTTTTCATTATATGTAGTCAGCATTTCTCTTTCCAAGGTGCTGGGGGTGGAGTAAGCATGGGCAGCAAGGAGAAGAGCCGTGTAACGGAGTGCGCCAACGCAGAGAAATCCGAGTCGCTTGCCCACTGAGTCAGGTTCCATTTGGTTAAAGGTAGGTAGGTTTTGGAGCAGGCTTTTTGTGTCTCGGGTTTCTGCACTGTGCATCCTTTTCTGTCCTGAAGTCCAGAACAGCACATCAGCTCTGTTGCAGCACCACGTGTGTAAGTGGTCAGCTTTGCTTTGGCGCAGAGGCTGAAGTGATAAGCACAGCTTGTCCTGCTGATGTGTCTCTTTGCTGTCTTCTCTGATCCTCCCAGTTTTGGGGCACCAGTGCAGCTGCTGAGGTGTTGGTACCGGGACCCTCTTCTGGTCTTGCCATGCTGCTTTGGATAGCAGCAGGAAAGTTTGGGTTTTTCTTCATGCAGTGCTTCTAGGCCTGCCTAGGGCTTGCAGAAGAATTTGCAGTAGCGCTAAGGTTTACCAAAATACTGACAGGTAGACTAGTGTTAGTAAATGCTTATCCCCACTGCATAAGGTGAAAGACTTACAGATTACAAGCATCTTAAAATACCACATTTGAATTGCCTAGTGCCAGCAGGGCAAAAGAGAACTTGCTCTTTTTACTTTGATTTGGGTTATTGAAATATATTCTTTGAGGTATGTTGAATCATCTTAACTAGCCTATCTGATAGGTATGTCAGTGTTAGTGTTTCCCAGAGCATAAAAGCTGTGTGAAACTCACTTTGATGCAGTTAGTTGTACTAAATCTTGGAAGTGGAAACTGGCACAATAGTGACATCAACAATGTATATATTTTAACTGAATACTTTTTTCTCAGTTCTAGTGCATTGAGTGTTAAGAAACGTAAGTTGTGTGAAGGGGAATGTGCTTTTGCTCTGTTGTAACATACTTCATATTATGAAAATACTTAATTAGACTTTAATCCTTTACTATCAGGTAAATCTCTTCTTGACTGATGCTGTCAGTACTGCAGTATTATAATCCCAAAGCATGCAGGCCTTGCTACGGTTTAGAAGTGGCATTGTTTAAAAGATTGAATGTCTTACTGTTAGTGACTTTAGAAGTCTTGTTTAAGTTTAGAATCTGTTCATAGAATAATCTTTCTAAGTCTTTAATCTTTGTAGCTATGATCCGTCTTTTAAGAAGTTTAAGATTGTTTTCCATAACCTCATTTAAAACTCATTAAAAGAAATGTTATACCTCAGTCACTTGCTATAATTTCACCTTAATAGGACGTTATGCCTTGCACAAGACTTCTGTTCATGCATGACTTTCCTGAAGATCTATCAGCTAGCATATCTACTGAAAATATTTTTTATACTAACTGTGAAATCTATATTTTGAAAGAAAAGTGCCTTGTCGCTTCTACCTTGCTACCTTTTGAGCAAGGATTATTAAAATGATTTTTCTAAAACTTTTGAGTGCAAAAGCTTCAGTAAAATTTATCATTGTTTGATAAAACTTGTTACACAAGCTGTGTATTCAAGTTCTTATTAAATTGTTATTAAAAGAGGTTTCATAAATTGCACATCCTTTTGACTCCCTCTTAATAACTCCTTTGCTGTTTGCATAATTGAGACAGTAAGTCTCTTAATAGATGATTACAGTGACATTGCAATGCCTGTAGATCTTCGTCTCTATTTTATCTGTGTCACTCTTGTACTCATTGAAATGCTTCAGTTGGACAGAAGGATGTAGTTAGTCAAGAAACTGTACAAAGTAGGTGCAAAAGCCTGCCCTTATTTATGGACACACAATTTCTTACTTGTAATTTGCACTGATTTCTTACTTTATTCATTTAGTTGAAATAGGAGCCTGTAGTTACAAGCTAAATCTTAGCACTTACCTAAAACATTGCAACACAAAATAGCAATCACAGCATGTGCTACCTCAGCAATTAGTAAGTAACAAGATCTGTGATAGAAAAGCTTAAGAACATAAATTCAAAGGTTGTGCAATACCTGTTATCAGAGTCTCTTCCTAGGTAATATAATGATATGGTTTGCTGCTCCAAGGCTCTGTGCATTCACATGTTTCTGATACTCGGATCTGTTTTATAGCACGTGCTTAGTAGCAACCACTTCCTGATGTCAACTGGCAATTTGCTGCCTGAAGTCAACTGATGAGCCTGATTTACTTTAATGCTGCTGAAGGATTATTGAGTAGTGTTTCCTGTTATCTGCAAAATATGTGTAGTACAGCAAGCAGTATTATGGGTTAAGACCATATTTTACAATTGCCAGCTGAAAGGGTTTAGGAGTCAAGTTCTAGCTTGAACATGGTCTTTCTTACTGTCCTCTGTTACACCACTAATTAAAATCTTCCTGTGTCTGAAAACTTGATCATGTTCGGATACTTGCTATTATAGATAATTTCATCAGTGCTTTTCCTCACATAGATGGAATTTCCTTCCTCTGGTGCTTGCCAAAAAAATAATGATATGGACTGGTTATTAAATATTGAAGAAAATGTTTTGAGGGGGGCTTGAAAAATTACTTGTATTGTTTCAAGAGGTGTCTTAGAGGTTGTCATAAATAGAAGAAGTGACCTTTTCTCTGTTCACTCTTCCTCAATTTTGAATGATGCACTGCATTCATGCTTGTATGTATGTATTTTTGTCTTCAATATCAGCTGCTTGCTTGTGGCAGATACAGCTAAGATTTGGTTTGGGTGCATGTATTTTTATCACTGAATCATCCTGTAACCAGTGTTAGAGAACCTTTTGTTTGTCTTGGAATGTGTTCTTCCTCTCAGCTTCGTACTTGACTGTAAGTGCTTTTTGTTAACCATTCCTTGCTATCTTAGACTTGATAAAATGCTTTGCGTACAAGGCCTTTGGTCATACAACTAGCATTGTAGGGCTTGGTTTTGTATTTGTTTAACTGAAATGTTTACAAGCCTGTGAAGGTTGGATACCATGCTTTATCTGTAAAACTGTGTTTAATAACAGCTAAAGCAAATAGGTTTGTACATAAAATAAGTTAACATCAGTGGGATTTTGAGTAGGCAGGGTAGAACTGGGGCTTCAGTAAATTCATTGTCAGGGAACAATGTGAGATTAGTGCTTGTTTCTTTCTCTTCTTTAGTGCTTCCTTTTTATTAAGAGTGGTAGTAAACCACAGCCAGTAGCTGCTTATGTGATTTTTCAGAGGGAGGTTTGTACTGCTCTCGGTAACTAGTTGTCTTTCTGTCACAACCTAGCTCAGCGTTTTTCTTATCGTACTTCTGACCACAACTACAATACATACTATCTTAAAGAAATGTGCTATGTATGTTTACCAGTGAAAAGTGTTGCAGTTAGGCAGGGTAAGGTGAGATTGGCTCCTGAGATGACACTACTCTGCTTATGGCTCTGTTTTTTGACCCCAGACAGAGACAGGAGCAGGTGGGGTAATTGCTGTCAAGTTTGACTTGGTAAAAGAAAAGCAATCAACTCTGTGGTAGCCTGGTCTGGAACACGCTGTGATTGCAGGACGTAACAGATAACTGGCCAAGATCCACTCTTCCTCTGCAGAAACTGCATCAGGTTTGCAGTTTTTATTGTAAGATTAGTTGTTGATAAAATACACCTTTTTTTTTTTTTTTTTTTCTCCAAGAAAGTTTTCTGTTTGTTTCAGTTGGCTCAGATCAGTGATGTGAAAATTGGGAGAGTTTACAGCTCTAAAAGCAAGGTTTGTATTCTCCCCTCTAAAATACTGAGTTTTGTGTAACAAGCTGATACTATGAGCAAGATTAAGTAATAAATCTCCATGTTATCAGAACTCTGGTGGCAGTTTGCTGTAAGCACAGTTTGCTGAAATGCATACAAATCTCAATTTTCCCCCGTTTCTGATAATTACACTCCTGTGGTGCACACCATTAGCTTTCTGTTTGGGTGTAGTCATTTCAGTGCTGATCAGCACCAAGACTTTGGTTTGCAGAGGTGGAGGTCTAGTTGGTAAGCCAGCTCTTTTTAATGTGTACTGGTGTCTGTTAAATTGTAATGAGTAATTTGAGCTCTTTGGGTAAGGTGAGAGTGATCAGCACCTGGAGAGGTTGTTCCTTTGCTGTCAGTGCAGTGCTGCTCTTTAGTATGAAGGGCACCTTTCTAGGCAGAGGTCCCCGTCCTCTGACTAAACTGCCCAGATAAACTCAACAAAACTGAGCAAATGTAAAGAAATGCTGAGAGCAAGGGAAGAATTGGAAAAAAACTAACAGCATCACTGAACTCAACCTCTGTGAAAGCGCGTTTTCCGCTTTAGAAGTCAAGAGCATTGCGTATTTCCAGTGAATAAAAAAAGACTGTCTTTATAAATTGATACGGTACGTGTAAGTGCATAAAAACTGTTCACTTTTTTTTGAGTTAGTGATAAATACTTGTGCAGTTTGAATTAAAGCTGTGCTGCATACGGTGGAGGGTGGTACTTGAGAACCACTTTTGCGTTGAAATCTCACTACAGTGGAGGAAAACACTGTCAATGGTACTGCTGCCTTGAAAATGGTTATGTATGTGAGATTTGGAAATAGCAGGTAGGCAGCCAGTGGTATAAAGCAGAAAAAAACTGCCAGCATGCCTGTAAGTTTTAATTACAGTCTGATTAGCAGATTATTAAGGATTGGCAGTAAATCTAATGTGCAGTATGTATTCTGGTACTGTAACTGACTGTTACATAAATTATTAATGGAAATTATTTAAACCCCATTTTTTGAGATTGAAATATAACTGTAATATTGAATTAGTTTTATGATATTAATTTAAACACTTTTTCAAAGACTTTTTCATGTAATTTATATAACCATAAACATGATGCAGTTTCTTTCCACATTGCTCTGTTTTCAAGTATTGGGCCTTTGTCAGCAATGGGCAGGAAGACTTTTTTTTCCTTATTTTTTTTCCCCTTACGGCATTGGGGCCTGCTGGCCCCTTGCTCCTGGTGACAGCCCAGCCAGCAAGCCAGAGCTTCAAGGGCAGTGAGACCCATTCGCTTTCCACATGCAGAGAACATCTTCTGCTTGGAAAGGATGACTTGCATGATGCCCTGTCCTGGAAACCTTCTGTGGCTCTGACTTCTAGGCAATGGTGCTAAATCTAAGTGGCCCAGTGGGTGGTGGGACCCCTTATTTTTTCCTCTGAAAGTCTCCAATTTTGGTGTAATCACACTTCTTGTTCTAGATACTCTGGTCTTTCTGGGTGAATGGAACCATACGCTCTTTCTGGTGAATGGAACCTGCTCCATTGCGCCCCAAAGGCCAGCACTTGGCAGGGGGCACTGGTGGGAGCCCTGGCTGTGCAGTGGTGGTGTTTGGAAAATGTCTGTCCTTTTTCCTCTGTTCTTCCTGGGCTGTTCCTGAACCCTCATGTTGTTCCTTGTTCCCAAATTCACCCTTCCCCTTTAAATCCTTCCTGCTCTTTCCCTTAGGTTCACAAATCTCAAACTGCTCTTCCCTCTGTGAGCCTGTTGCTGTCAGCCCCCAGCAGAGCCTTGCTTTTCCTTCGCCCACACCCCTCTCTTGGCACCTGCTCTCTCAGCGTTTTGGGGAAAAAAAATCAGCTCTCTGCCACCCCAGGCGTCACCACCTCATGTCATGAAAGCCAAAGTCAAGAGAGATTTTTAGGTTGATGGTTGGACTAGGTAATCTTAAAGGTCCCTTCCAACCTAGATGATTCTATGAAAAACACTTCTAAAAAAAATAAAATAATCAGGGTTTAGAACTATTTAGCTCAGCTGAAGACATCCCTCCAGCAGTCTTTTGTAAATGTGCTTGTTTTTCTGTAACACTTTAAAACTTGTACTTCTCTTTCTTTTGAAAAAAAACCCCTCACATGTAGGTCACTAGCTTTATGAGAAGCTGTTAGAATAGGTTTAATGTTTAACCTCTTGGCATTTCTTCAGCTTTTTCTTGCTGCACTCCCATTAGGTGAACTCTTTACACATGGCAGTTTGTTTCACTCATATAAAGCTACTCCACATGTTTTTTGTCCTCCAAACCTGTTCTTGGGTTTAGGGCTTTTTGGCTGAAGGTAGTAATAGCTTCGATTTGGTGATAATTTTGTCAGGTGGATTTTGTTCAGGTTTGTTTTGTTTGTTTGTTTTGGTGTTTTTTTTGTTTGTTTGGTTGTTTTTTTTTAAATATGTTTTGAAATGTTGGATTTTTCTTTTCACCCTCTATTACAAAAGAATATCTTATACCAGCTCATAATAAGACTGAGCTGGTTCAAATAAGACTGAACCTGTCTTATTTAATGGAGACAAATCCTAAGTGAGAAAGTAACTAAGAAAAATCCGAAGTAAGAAAATTGTCTTATGTTGCTAACTACCTCAGATAAACATGTCACTTCTGGCTTTGAGTTTTCTTTCCTGTTTTCTATCAGGACACTTGACAATTCTGTTTCTTGCTCCTGGCATTCAGAAACAGAAAGCAGTTGCCTTGGATGAAGGTCTTTTTTATTTATTTTGGCAAATAGTTTATTCTGATACGTTACTGCCTGGGGTATGACTGGAAATTAGTAGGAAGAGTCCCTGTACTCCTGATTTTGATTAGCTGGCTTCCAACTGAACACCACTTACAATTTCCTGACCCCTGGAAAGCCTCCTGTGCTTTGGTGCTGCTCACTAATTTTGGATATGAGCCGAATCAGAAATTCTTGAGCTTCTGCAGCTCTCCCTGTCTGGGGCCACACACCTGACATGCTGAAGGAGCTCATTGCTGAGGATGGTTGGAGTGAAGGGGCATCTGGAGCTGAGCTCGTGCGGTTGCCTGTTGTTGCCCTGCTGATGGCAATGAACACTTACTTCTCCCCTGGCCCAAAGTCTGCCAAATGGGACTTAGCCTGCGATTGCAAAGTGCTGTTACATATTGCCCTTACTCCTGCTATGAACAAACCTTCCAAGCTCCCTACTTCTAGCTGGCCAGGGGATGAAATGATGAGGCTTCATCCTGCCAGAAGTTCAATAGAAGGTCAGTTTTCCCAGTAAAAAATGTCACATAATTGATATTTCTCTGATAGCATCATGTGTTAAATATCTTTATTGCTTGGCAGGTCCAGTATGTGTATTTTCTTGTCCCTGTGGAAGATGCTTGCATTGAAAAGGGGAGTTGCATAATACATTTTTGAGAACTGTTTATTTTTTATATCAGTTCTGAAGATACCGCAAACTACAGACTCCTAGAGAAGCGTGTTGTGTCATCTTTTGACACTGACACACCTCAAAGCAGAAAAAAATTAATGTTTGGTGAATTGCTTGTAGTTATATTGATAGATTTTCAAGTTATGTAGGTAGAGCTTTATACTCCCTTCATAAAGAGTAAAAGGTCCAATGCAACTCTCATTTCAAATGTTGCTGCTGGGTGAGGGTGGGAATAGGAAGCAGTGGGGAGGTACTGTCACCATTCCAGGAGAGGACAGCTGTAGTTCCCATGGCTTTTGGTGGCATATGTGTAACTCTGGCTGTGGAAAATGCGCCTTAGGGCTAAGGGTTGTATTTTCCTGTGCTGTACTCTGGAGCTGTGTTGGGTCAGGAGATCAAAGTACAGCCGGCATGCCTGCATCTGGCAACCTCTTGGGTTGTGACTAGCCCTTAGGCTTCAGGAACCTTTGATTTATACTGCTGATAACATTAACTGTTTCTGAGTTTCTCAATCCTACACCTCCATTCATGGTTTTGTAATACCGCTATTGTTGACAGGAACAGTAACTTAATACCATGGGAATGCTTATACCATGGAGCAATGCAATCAATAATGTTTTTTTTTCCAAGTTTGGTCATTCTTTTTGGATATCTCATTGATGAACTGTTATTTAATTCTTTTTTAAAACCACACTTGCCTAACAAGTGTTACCCTCTTGTGGGGCCTTGTTGACCTGTGTCAAGATAGTCTCCAACAAACTAATTGAAGCAGCTTAAAAATCAAATCTCTGATGTCAGTGCAGTAGTATAGTGAAGATCTAATATGCTGCTGGGCAATATTTGCAGCAGTTTCTTCCCCTCAAATGTTACCTCTTTAAAATTGAGCTTTATGTCTAAAAACAGTGAAGCCTCCTAATACTTCCCAGGACACTTTGTCAGCCTGTGAATGCGATGGTGATATGGAGATCTTAATAAATTCTCTGTATTTCAGTTCCTCGCTGCTTGCCCATGGATATCACCAGGTTATGCCGTGCATATTTGTGCTGTGGTCTTTCTCTTGGGGAAGAAAAAACAAACCCAACAAAAAACCCCACGTTTCAACCTGAGTGAAAATTTTTGAGCACACACTACTGCTGGTGGTAATTAATTTAAAATAGGTAGAATTCTCTTAAGTGATGGTTGGTAATCTCCTAGGCAATACTGGAGATGAGTGGAGGAGGCTTCAGATCCAGTAAGAAAGCTTCTCATGAGACACTGATGTGCCTTGTGTTGGTTTTCCAACTTTACTTGGGCTTGGACATTTTAAAGTCAAACCACTTGCAGAAGCTGGAGTAGAAGAAATTTGAGGCATTTTTCAGTGCTCAATATTACATTAGCAATACAAATATCAGATGCTCTGTTGGTGACCTGGTAACCTCTGTAACATTAAAAAAAAAAATAATTCTGAAAGTATGTCCTGAGCAATCTCTTGTAGCAGGCTCATAGGACTGCACTGTAAGGAGATAAGAAGGACTGAGGAGCAGTGTTACCTGTTTCTGTTGTGCTTATTTATAAAGGACAGTGCAACAGACTTGGGTTTCCACGTGGATTGGTTTAGCACAGGAAAAGTGCGGATTGATTGGTTTGGCTTGCACTAGTGTTTCTGTCCTAGGGGGTTAAAGTGACTGAGGAGCTTTCTGACGTGCCCTGTCTGTTCTTCTAATGCACTTTGCGTTCATTCGATGCATGGGAAGTTTTTCAGGCTTTACTCATCAAGACGTGGTTGGGGAGAAGTATTTCCCTTTTCCTGGCAGTCTGCTACTCTCAGAACTGTGTTAATGACAGTGGGGTTTTCAGCATTGGTTAGAGTTTGTGCTTGAGTGTGTGTTCAAGTGCTGATTCAAGTAGGTTCAGTATCAAGTACTTCTGAAAGTGCTTCAGTGGAAGTTGCCATGTTCGTGTATGTGGTACTAGCTCCCATTGTTTCACTTGTTCTCATACATAAAGTGTCATTTCTGAAAGCTCAAAGTAGTTAAGTTGGTTCTTATTTGCCGGTAGCATCTTTCTGCCAGATCTTGACTTTTCACTCTCATATGTCTGATCAGCATTGAAACTAAAGAAAAACATTTAATAGATTTGCATGTTCTTTTTGGAGGAAAAAAAAAATTAAAATCTTCTCTATTACAGTTGGCTTATATGAAAAAAAAAATGGCAGAAAAATGTTACTCTTAAATTGGAATAGAGAGTTGCAGTTTGAAGGAGGACTGCTTGAAAGCTGTGCATGACAACTCTGAAAACAGGGAAGACTTTGCAGTAGAAATGCTCCTAACCATGTTAGCAGCAATATGAAGTGTGGTACGCTCAAACTACGGAATTAAGATGGGCATACTAGAAGTTCTTATCAAGAGGGCAAGACTAATTGTGTTTGAGTGGTTTTATATCTCACGCGCCGAAAATCACCAGTGCATTCTTCAGGTCTTGTGTGAATAAATACAGGATCTTAGCCTTTGGGTCTTTGAACTTAGTATCTTTCTTATTTACTTAATATATTACAATATCAATAATGCAGTTATGCTTTTAAATATAATCCCAAATGTAGCAGAATCTAGTTTTTGGAGCTGACTTCAAGATCTTATAGCTGTTACATGACATGTAATTTGGAAGTGGTGCACTTGGTATCTCCATGGAGGTTACCAACCTCATTGTCTCAGTTGGTTTTAATGCAGGTGCTGTATCGGCATCTCTGTTGGAAAAAGTCTCTTGTCTACCCTTAATGCCAGAGGGGAGGGGAAAAGACAGGGCAGGTCTCACTGGAAACTGAGCACTACTGTATGCACTCTGAAGCCAAGAGGGTCCCTTGTTCCCCGTGACAACTGCAAAGACCTCTCTGTGAAATGGGGACACGTGATTAGCCTCCATGGGACAGCCACATTATAACTTCTTTAAATTCCCGGGTAGCATACAGACCTGTTTTCTGTTGATGTAACGCTTCTGTTTCTCGTTGCAGCTATGAAGCCGTACGCTCCAGCTTTCATTCTCCTGTGGAGTGCTGTCGGGATAGCAAGGGCTGCCAAAATTGTTGTTGTGCCGCCAATTATGTTTGAAAGCCATCTTTATATTTTCAAGACTTTGGCCTCAGCCTTGCATGACCAAGGTCATCAGACAGTGTTTCTCCTCTCTGAGGGCAGAGAGATTCCTCCATCTAATCATTATAGACTTCAGCGCTACCCAGGGATCTTCAACAGCAGCACCTCAGATGATTTTCTCCAGTCCAAGATGAGGAGTATCTTCTCTGGGAGACTGACAGCTCTTGAACTGTTTGATATCCTGGACCACTATTCCAAGAACTGTGACATGATTGTTGGCAACCGAAACCTCATGCATGCCCTGAAACAGGAAAAATTTGACCTGCTCCTGGTAGATCCCAATGAGATGTGTGGATTTGTTATAGCTCATCTTTTAGGGGTGAAGTACGCTGTCTTTTCCACTGGCCTCTGGTATCCAGCAGAAGTGGGTGCTCCAGCTCCTCTGTCTTATGTTCCAGAATTTAACTCGCTGCTCACAGATCACATGAACCTTTTTGAGAGGATTAAAAATACTGTTGTTTATCTTATTTCAAGATTTGGAGTCAGTTTTTTGGTTCTGCCAAAATATGAAAGGATAATGCAGAAACACAAGGTTTTACCAGAACGCACTATGTATGACTTGGTTCATGGATCCAGCCTGTGGATGCTTTGTACCGATGTAGCTCTGGAGTTTCCAAGACCCACGCTACCCAATGTTGTTTATGTGGGAGGAATCCTCACCAAACCGGCCAGCCCTCTGCCAGAAGTAAGGTTTGCTGAGCTTTACAGTCATTTCTGTGGTATCTCGTTGACCACATATGATGAGTGGCAATTTTTAAGCAGTGAATTCCAAATGGGAACCAGTGTCTTTTGTTGCTTCTTGGTGAAATACATCTTTGAAGTCACTAGAAGTAGCTTGGGGTGGTGGTGAGGGGAACTAGCAGACACAGACTCCCCAAAATTAGTCTTTTGTGGTTGCAGGAAGTAATTTGCTTTTGAGTAAGGTTCTTAATGGTGCAGTAGAGGAAAATCAGTGCATACTGTCTGGGAAATTGCATCTGTAGATTCTAACCAAGTGTGGATTAAAATGGGAAGAAGGGAGAACAGACGAATACTGCTTATACATTTAAAGAAGCCTACTGGTAGGTTGTACTACCTCATTTCTTCGTTTTTGTGTTTTTATGGAGAGTTTGATTCCCCTGGTTTGATAGATAAAAGCGTCGTTGAAACTGGGTGTAGATAAGCAGAAAGAGATTGTGTATGGCTAAGAAATTAAGATGGTGTGAGCTGACATTAATGGTGCCAGTGCTGCACTCAGATATGAATGTATACTGTAAACTTACTGGCCGTCAGGTACTGAACACCATCCTGAAATGATTGTGACTGGATTGATTCCAGAAATCCTGGCTGCACAGATTAATTATTAAGTTTGATTACTTCAGTGTACCATGTGATCTTTGATACCTGATATCCAACAATGCCTCTGTTCAGCAACACAATGGTGAGTGACAGAGCAAAATTTCACAGAAAACTGTGTCATTTACACTTCTATTTATGTGTTTGTAAACAAATAGATCTTGAATTGGAGATGATTATTAATGGATGCTTCTGACTGGATGATAAATAGGTAGACCTGCAGTGCTCAACAATTTCCTTCTAAAAGTGCCTTGATCAGCCTTTGTTTTTTTGTATGAAAACTGTCATGCCCACTTTTCATCTGTTTTACCCTGAAAATTGGTCTTGGTGGAAGACTGAGGGTTTTTTTTTCCTCTTTTTTTTTTTTTTTCTTTGTCATTGTCTTTGCACTATTGATATGTCTTGACTTCACAGTCCCTTTTTTCACCAACTCAGAAACCATCAGATAATTCTCTGATTTGGTCTGGAAGATGTGGAGTGCTAAGCCAATTCACTTCCCTGTTTTTTTTTTGTTTTTTTTTTTTTTTTCTTTGTCATTGTCTTTGCACTATTGATATGTCTTGACTTCACAGTACCTTTTTTCACCAACTCAGAAACCATCAGATAATTCTCTGATTTGGTCTGGAAGATGTGGAGTGCTAAGCCAATTCACTTCCCTGTTTTTTTTTTGTTTTTTTTTTTTTTTTTTTTCTTTGTCATTGTCTTTGCACTATTGATATGTCTTGACTTCACAGTCCCTTTTTTCACCAACTCAGAAACCATCAGATAATTCTCTGATTTGGTCTGGAAGATGTGGAGTGCTAAGCCAATTCACTTCCCTGTTTTTTTTTTGTTTTTTTTTTTTTTTTTTTTCTTGTCCTGCTCAATGTTAAATGTGTCTGAGCTGAATGAGAGCAGGCGCTTGCATCACACTCTGAACGTGCTAGTGGTTATATCCCAATGCATACTCTTCTTTGTTCTCCAGTGTGTCTTCAGAGATGACCATAATAGTGCTGCTTCTATCTGGTTCCTCCTGTGTGTATATTTATGAATTTGTGTTTAGAAAGTGTCAGCCTGCACAGATACCCTGAGACAGCAGGCTAAAGGTAGCCCTGTGCTCTCCAAAGCAAATTCCAGCCCTATTCTCTCCAGGGAAAACTTCCTGGCTGGACTGAGTTTCTGCAGTTCATTTTCCAAACCAATTTATTTTTTTGTTCTATAAGAAGACAAATGTCTTTGATAACCTTCCACACTATATCAACATTGTCTAATTTTGACTTCTGCAGATTGGTCTTTAGGGTAAAAAAATTAACTGTCCTCAAAAGCAGATAATATTTTTTATTTTTTTTGCTATAGAGTAGAAGAAAATAAAAATGGCATTTTTTTTTTCTTCAATGTTTTGCTCTAAGGATGTGCGTGTGTATAGATATAGAAATATATATTTATACTCACACATGTGAGGGTATATTTGGAGCCTTTTGAGAACACATTTCTGTGCACTTTCTAAATTTACTCTGGAAACACAGATTTTTAACCTGTTAATATATCCTGTGATGCGAGAACATGGAACAATAAGTGAAATGTTTAATATAACCAGGCTGAGAGTGACCTTGAAAGAGACCTGTAGGTAGAATACATGCTGGCAAATACTTATTACCGTGAGGGGAAAAACCCCTCTGTGATTGTCTGTGGACTGAGACATTATTTACATTCTTTTCAGCTTATTAGGCAATTCATTCTTACAACGTTCTAGGCACGGGATGTGATTGAATGTGAGAGAGACAAAGTGAGTGTGTTCATTTCTTATCATACAATTTGCCCATGCTGAAACTGTTACGCATAATCCACTGTGGTATGTATTGTAGCTAAATTATTGGGCAATCAGTTTGTTTTTACTGAACAGTTAGATAAAATTCCCAACTGTCACTTTATTCTGGCAGATTAAAATCAGATGGCTTATGCTGTGACTGCTTTCAGCTATTGCTGTATCTAAGGCAGGAGCCTTTTCTAATTTATTTTCTGCAGCTTTTAGCCTGGTCCATTAAGGTAAGCTGGAAGCAGGACTGGTTCTTGTTCCTGGGCTGGAAATAGTGGTGCTTCAGGAGCTGTCTCGTAAACAAAAGTGATATTCCTGCCCATAGATGATCATCGGAGGAGAGGGGCATGTGGCTGGATGTAATAGCTCTACCAGGCAAATTTAAGCTACTATTAAAAGCCATTCAGTCTCTTACATTCTCTGAAATGGCTTAGGAGTAGCCTCATCTACTTTGTCTTTATAGAGTGATAGGAAAAAAAAATCTTTGTTGCTTTTTCAAGTCCAAAATACCTGCTCAACATAAATTACCCAGACACTGAAGCCTCGTCAGCAAGGAGTTTGTTACATTTTTTGGGGGGGTGAAAAAGGAAAGAAGTAATTAATTTAATCAATTCAGAATTCCTGCACATGACTGAAAAGCTCTGGTTTTTTTGCTAATAATTAACATCTTCAAAAAAAGAAAAGGCAGAGGGTAATAATTAAGCAATTGAAGAGGAGACAAAGGTCAAGGCCTTTTAAACTGTTACAGGATAGCTGCTTAGTTCTAGAGGATGTGGTAGGTTTTGTAGTTGCTTAGAGTCTGCACCTGTGCTTCCCTTAAACTTTTGTTAGAGAAAGCTTAGAAAAACACAGTAGTGGGTAGCAGAGGGTGCCGACCATCCGTGTTGTAGTGGTGCATGGGCGAGAGGAAACAAACTTTGCCCTTGCTTTGCTCTGTCCCATCTACATTAATGCTTTGGTTCAGGGCAGTGGAAGGGTTTTGTAAACCTCCCCAAGTCATCCCTGCTTACTGTATGCGGGTAGAGTATTTTTTGGTGCAGGCAAACCAGGTTAGTTTTGGAGGATGTTAAGCCAAAAGCTTTATTTCCCCTGCCAACCAAACGCTTGCTGGTGTCCGATAAGAGGCATAAGGTTCTGTAGCAGCATTTGGCCTTGCAGTGACGTGCTCCATGGGCTCCAGGACTGCAGTAGATGTAGCCAAAGTCAAGCTGTGGAGTGTTCACAGTCTGCTCTCAGAGCCTCTGCCACTCTGGCAGCGTGCTTGGGCAGGGGCAGGCTGCAGGCCCCGCAGGGACCGTATGTTAGCTGTGCATCTCATGCGTCAGTTGGGAATGGAACTGGCCTTACCGAAGTGTATCCTGGTAAGATCAGAAACCGGCACAGCTGATTGTGCAGTAAGTTTGTGTGACAGGCATGATTTTTAGCTGCTGCTGAGTTCTACAGCAATTACAGCTGCGGCACCCAGCTGCGGTACACAAACTGCAAACGTGTCTTTGGGATGTAGCCTGCTCAGATGCTTTGGGAAGCCTTTGCCAGACTCTGATCTTCCTTTTTTTTTTTTTTTTTTTTTTTTTTTTTAAACTGATGTCCCTCTAAGGCAGTGCCCTGATGTCGATCTGCGCTTGGTGCAGTGTCCCTTGGTGCAGTTGCAGTGATCAGTGTGAGCAGGAGCCAAGAGCCAGCCAGGAGAGCAGCGGGTCCTTTGGAGGTCACTGCTCTGCCCGGCTCCCTGCAGCACCTTGTGGCATGGTGCAGGCAGCTGGAAGCTTTCTTCTTGGCATAGCAGAGGTTAGTGTTGCCCTTTGCCAAGAGGCAATCAAGGATGGCTCTTCTGATCCCTGCTGCAAGTGGATAAAACTGAGCGTAACTTGTGTCACCGTTTCATCATGGTGGTCATGGCTCCACCAAGACACCGTACAGTTAAGAGTGGCCTTCTGCAGCAGCTAGCTTGCTATTTTCTCTTTATGGTTAAAGTGTGTGGATTTAGAAGTTGCTTCTTGCACGAATAGTGTGCTCTGTGAAAGACAGGGAGATGGTTAATGGCATTTTTTGAAAGGCAAGGAGATGGTTAATGTTGCTCTGTAAAAGGCAAGGAAATTGTTAATCTGACTGTACCCATTACGCGTAAGTGAAGAAAATCTTACATGCACGTGGGAAAGAGTCCAGGGTTTCTATAGTTAACTCCAAAAAGAGCTTTTTGAATTGCATAGAGGACAGTGCAAGCAGAATTAGCCTTAAAGGATGAAAATTTAGAGACAGACTGAGTATCAAGTATTTAATATCATTGCTGACTTAAACTGTTAAGTGTATGGTGTTAGCTGGCAGTATTTTCCATATAACTGGCAGCAGCCATTAGGAAAGTTAAAGGCTTCTCTGCCTCTTTCCTATTATGCTTCTCCAGAGGGATCTTGCGAAGTCTAACAAAGCTGGCAGTTTAAAATAACACACATTTTAAGGAACAATGGGGAAACCTCTGCTATGGCATTTATATCTTGTGACTAGCTTGATATGTAGTTAGGTATTAATCAGACGGATAAGATATGTCCTTGAATCAGGGTAAAAACGTGATGGGTGCTACAAGCAACTGCCTTGGGAAATACCAGATCCCTCCTGAGGAGGGGGCAGAAGGCACTGAAAATGGTCAGGCATCTTCCCTGCAAGAAAAGCAGCTGACCAGTGTTTGACCACTCCTTTCTGTCAACTGGTTGATGGTGACATAAAGTATGTTTGGGCTTAGGTTGGATCCTGCAGTTTGGATACAGTTGTACTTGAGAGAATCTGTGTTGGTGCTTACAAAAAAACCGAACCAAAGCCACAAACTAAAATGATGCAGCCCTGTAGTTTGCAAGTTGAGAAGCTTTTTTTTTTTCTTAAATTATTTTTCTTTTTTCCCCATATCTATGCAGTTTTTGAAATTTCATATCTACCTTTGTGTAACACAATGCTATTTCCTCCCCACCCCAGTGCTGATCTTGAGGTGGTGCTTTGGACTGAGTGCCATTCGTCCTTGATAGGAAAAGAGAGACAAATGATAGTTTGTTCTATTTATTTTTTTAATTCTTCTGTACCCAAGTAAACTAAATTTATGCTGCAAAAGGAGTGTGTTCACATTTCAGAAGTAGAAGCTGTGCTTTCAGCCCTGGCTGTCAACAAATAGTAATTACTGTAACATACTCGCTCCTCCCTGAAGATCTCTTATCTAATCTTGTTATTATATAGATCTAGATCTAGGTAACAAATTGGTGGCTTTGAAATATCTTCAGTAAAAAGTCTATTTTCTTTTTCTGAGTCTTGTTGACAGTTGTATGTTTACTAGGCATGTGTTAGCTGATCTTTATCTTTAGTTAGGTGGAAAAATAGAGACGTTTTATTCCTTAGATCAGATTTTTCTCCTTCATTCAAATTCAAGGACAGTGTCTATACGCTTCTGCTGACTGTAGCAGTAGATTTCTGTGCATGGCATAGCACCATCAATTTATATATTTTTTATTTTTAAAGTCTGGGGTATAGTTCTTGCAGAGCTACTTTTGACAGTAAAGTTCTGGCAATATGAGGCAATCTTAGAGCTGTTTTAAAATGTGTGTGCTTGTCAGCTGGGGAGGCAGAATGTCTTTTAAGAATGATAGAGTTTTTGGGGTGCTGTGTAAATTCAGCCCTGTGCCATATGATTGTGTATTTTGGCTCTGAAATACATTTCCACATGAAGCTCCTTCCCCTTGCTCCAACAGTTGATCTTTTGCCTCAGAGGAGTCTGAGCTCTTCAGGTACCTGCAGTTATAAAACTGCTGTCATCTCCTCTCTCGGATGCTCTGGTTTGGTGAGGTTGGTGAACCACATCTATTCCTGCTATACACCTGTATTTTAAATTCAGGAAGATACATGATCCAGCATCTGCCTGTATACTCTTACAAAGTGCAAAGGATGCAGGGCTGATCTCTGAAGTCAGTTAAGTATCTACAGTAAAACTTGTTGGGAAGTTGGGTCCTCCAGGTATACATGCCACGTGTAAGCCAGCATCCAGTGATCTAATGAATGGACACAAAAGCTCTTTAGCAAGCCTGTGCTGTCCATCAAAAAGCAAGTTTACTTGGTTCAGGGATAATAGTATGAGGTGGTTATACCTCTGGCTCAAATGATTGAAATGATTGTTGGTGTTGGGAATGGGAAATGCAAGGTTCAGACCTTGAATGTTGTGTAGGTCAAATAATGAAAGTTAAAAGCAACAGAAGTTACTTTATTTTTTTTATTTAAAAAAATTACACAAATTAACATAAACTACTTAAAACCAAAAAATGTCTTTATAATAGTATTTTAATTCATCATTTTCACGTTGAAACACAAATCAACAAGGTTTACTTGAGTAACGTGCAGTGCGTTAACTGTGGCACCTGCAAATTTTGAAGACTGACCTGCATATGGGACAACTAATGAGCTAGTGTTTTTCCATGGCCCGCTTCTCCAGTGTGCTGTAAAATAATTTCTAACATTATGCAGAGAAACAGAAGACGGGAGCTTACTTCCAAAGGCATACTTTTATTCTGTAGTATTTCAAATGTGCTTGAGTTTGAATACCGTGTTTGTATAGTTTTGGACATTGACACAGAGCCAAAGCTGACATTTAAGAGCAGCAAGCCTAATTATTAATATTACTGGGTTAAAAAAAAAAAAAAAATCTTTGTAATCAAGCAACTTTTCAGATGTCCTAGTTACTTAAAGATTAAGTGAAGTGGATAACTAGTGTTCTTCTAGTGCTTGGGCATTTATATATGCTGTGGCTGGGTGAGTGTTTGGCAGCACTCCTCATTTGGGGTGGTGAGGTGTCTGTGACAGGCTCCTCCAGGAGAGGATGGAGGCTTCAGAGATAGAACTGGATGTGACTGAGGAGGAGGACAAGGGATGGTCCCAGGCCTGGCTACCTGCCCCAGCATTAGTGGCTGAGAGCAGGTGGAATATAACCTCTTCTGTGGTGTGGCTTCAAGCTTCTCTTACCTAACCTGAAGAGTGTGGGGAAAATCAGTAATGTAGCTTCAACTTCTCTGCCTAGAAAAGCATCTGTCTTCCAAATAATGCAGTTTTCATTAAAACCTGGCCATCAAGGGAATCGTGTTTTTGGGGAGTTGATTCATCTTTGGCTGAATCGTGGCGCACAGTAATTCTTTTTTGATGCCACTCATAAGAGGTGAAAATGGGGGATTGCTCAGTGAGTGCTGCTGCAGTGCTTGTTCTTTCTTTATGCTTTTTGCAGAAGGTGAGGGGACACACATGCATGTGGATGGGGCTCTGCTTAGAGTTTCTGAGTGCAATCCTGGTCACCCAAAACAAGTGGAGGAGCAGAATAGGGGATTAGGGGTGTCTTATTGAAGGATGTGAGATTTTACCACTTAAACACAGGCTCGGAAGCCAGCTGATCCTAAGATTGTAAAGAAGGGGTGATGACTTATGGCCTCTTTAAAATATTTATGTATTACGTGTGTGTATCTGTGTCTATAGACACATAGATACATATGTGTGTGTTTATATGTATATAAACAGTAAAAAAAGAGAGAAGGGAGAAAGAAAATACATTTAATCTCAAAAGGAAATAAAAAACTTAGAGTTTTAACCTGCAGCTCTGATTTAATAATAGCATCTCATACTGTCCACAGAGCATGGATGTCATACTGGAATAGTGAAAGACAAAGTTTCACACCTAAATTAGTTTATAATACGGATTTATGGATGGGGCTGTATGTCAGTATCTGTAATGCAGAGGCCGGAATTTAAAATTTTGCTTCTTATGAATTTTCTTCTTGATGTATTTGGTGCAATTTAGTTTGACTTGATGTTCTATAGATGGAGTAAGTATAAACAGTCTCCATATTTAAAACTGTCTTTTTTTTTTTTTTTAACTTGCACATCTTTTTGACTACATATGCAGCTACTGAAACTGCGGGAGGGGTGATAAAACCTGGTTTGTATTTACATTTAATAATCATAAACTTTTCTGTATATGCTTGAAAGTTAGATGATGGAGCTTTGTGCTTAGGAAAGTGCATGATTATTTTTGGTATGTTTTTAATAGAATACTGCCCCTAGGGGAACATTACAAGGTTTTGTAGTTTGAATTGTGGCTTTGAGGCTACCTCTGCTGCACCTGCTACTCTATGCAGTGATTTTAGTCACCTCTCTTGAAGGGCAAGCTTCTTATTTTCAGCTACCTTCCATTCACTTGAAAGGCAAGGTTGCTTTCCCAGGGTGCTTGCCAAAAGTCCAGTGAGTAATGGATTTTTGACAGAGAGTGTTGCATCAGGGAAGCTCTTGTGCGGCAGTTTTCTGGTTGACCTCTAATTTTAGGTAGACCATGTTCTCGGAGCCTTCATTGGATACGCCTGTAACTCTAGAGAGGGCTGAGACATGGGAGAAAAGACAAAGCTTGTGGTACTGTATTTCTTGCCTGCTTTTTTGAGTCTGAATTTCATTCCTCTTTAAAGTTAAATGGACTTAAAGATTATGTTGGTATTGGATGTTAAATGGGAAAAGGCATTGGAGGTCAGGGACAAGAAAATGCAAAATTTTAGTCAGTGAAAAACTTTATAAGGCTTTAAAGACATATTTTTTTCCCCAGTGCATTTTATAAGCCAAATGTGCAGCATATCTACCAAAGAATTAGTGAGAAACTAGAGGAAAAAGTCTGTATTTCAACAGGGCTGAATCTGTGTCTAATACTACTGAAGAAGCACTTTATCAACAAACTTTGTTATATTGGTATGTGACAGTAGTGGACTTAGTAGTGCTTGGGTTCCCAGTAGAAAACAGTTTGATCTTACAGTTCTGAAAGTGCATAGATTTAACCAGCAAGAACATAGAGGAATTTAATGTCATAATCTGAGTATGCTTTTTTTTTTTTTTATGTCTATAAAGTATTGGTTTTGGAATTATCTTACTCTATGCTAGTAGGAACTACAGAATCCAAACAAAAAAAAAGTATATATTAGCTATGTGGAATCTGTGTATATAGATCTCATTAATAGAATGAGATTTATCAGTGTCTTAGCAGTACCTGATGCAGGTCATTCAACATCAGTTTATCTAGGGAAGACACCATATAAACTTACTGAAACTTTACATATACCTCACCTTCTCTGTTCCATTTTTGGAAGTTTAGGTTTGACTTTCAACAGCAGAATAAATGAAGAGGAGAGGGAAAGAGACCAGAAAAAATTCACCGAGTTACAAGTGCACAACAGAGAGGAGGTTGGTGGCCAATGGCAACTTATACTTGAGGAAGGAGAACAAGTGACTTCCAACTAATCCAGAATGAAATGGTGGGGAAGGGTCTTCTGTTTGGGAGAACAGTGGCTGCTGTTAATTGAACTGACTGAATCTGATGATACGAAAAGGAACAAATCATGATAAAATAGGACAAACACATTTGCCTTGTGGCTCTCACTTTTAAAAGGCAGGAATTTAGTGAAAAAAATAACCTTCAGAGAGTGACACATGCGGTAGCTGATGCAAGGACATTCGGCTGAGCCAACAGAAGGCAGCGAGATGTGTCGAGTCAGGGAGGTGAGAGCCATCCTCTGCTTGGAGCGGTCGGCTGGTGTCCCATGTCCTTTGCTTGTTAGAGCAAATAAAAAAAAATATCTCTATTTATGTAAGTGGATTTACAAATTTAAGGCAAGTAAATTCAAACAGCGTACTTTGCCTGAAGCGATGGTGTTTCTTTAGGTTTGCTGTAGAATAATGTCATTTTTATGTAACTTTGAGATTATATGATAGGGCCTTGTTTGTTCAGTGGTAGTAAAGGTTGTATAATGGCATCTACATGAACTTCAACTGCCTGTGCTGAAAAATTTCGTTTTAGTAAAATTTGAAATGAGGTTAAAAATGTATTAATACAGCATTTAAATATTTCATAAGACAAGTACTATATAGAAGATGCCAGAAAATTAGGACGCAAATAAAAATGGTCTGTTTACCTTTCTGTTTATTTATCAGTGAGCATCTCCTTTCTAAAGATAACTTAATGTGGCTTCTTATTTATTTATTTTGAAATAGATCTGGTTTTGTCTACTCAAAGCAGCATTTTGTCATAGAAGTTGCATGGTATGCCTGTGCTCTCCATTATGGAATGGTGGTTTGCAACCATATTCAAAGAACAGACATTTGTGCTATTACACATTTGAATCGAGCAGCTGAACAGGGAAAGCTTAGGATATTAAACCCAGTTATGTTTGTATTTGTGTACTTTGTTTATCTGAAACAAAGCTCAGTATTAGGCACCACTGGTTACTGCCAGCTGGGTCCTCACTCTATAGTCACAGCTGTGCATTTAGCATCTAAGCCTGCTAAGAATAGCTAATTAGAAAATCAAACAGAACAAAGCTTGCCTTAGTAGGGGTGGCACAATAGCATTCCTGTCTGAGAATGGTAAAAAGATTTATTTTATTTTTATTCCTCCCTCCCCCCGCCCTGTGCCTATAGTACAGCATAGATCAATAAGTGCTTTTTTTCCTATGCAAGCCCAGGGAGAACTTCAGTAAGACTAGTAGATGCTCAAAACCACTTCGTTCTTCAGTAACACAGATTTACACAGAAATCATCACTCATAGGCAACCAAACTTGGTAAAGAGAAGAAGGCAAGGTCGTAGGGTCTGCTCCTCTGCAAGGTGACTGCAGTATTACCCCTGGTGGCAAAGGAGAAGCCTGCTTAGGCAGCATGTGAGCATCATATGTGACAAACTCAGGGCAGCATTCTAAAAGCAAGCATGCGACTTCTGGGGTGGTGAAATGGCCACAAGGCCAGTCCCCTTCCATGTGAAAGCTCCCTGCCGAGGGAAGGAAGGCAATAGGTGCTGTCTGACCATCTCTACCTCTCTGGGCAAGTGCCATACCTCTATGTGAAACTTACAAGCGTGTTTAATTATTGCTTATTAAAAGGGTTTAGAAACACATCTGGTGTAGAATATGGTTGAAGATGAATTGGTACCTCCTCTGAGACTTGGTGTACCAGGATCTGTCAGTCAACAGAACTAAGCTAGATATTTGAATGAGAAGGTAGGGAGCTTCAAAAGGAAGCTAATAATTTCAGTCTCATACTTTCCTACTATTTTGCTCAAAGAACATGCATTTATACAGAACTGAACATGAAAACAGGCAGAGGCCTGGCAGGTTTGGCACAGTGTTGTAGTTGGGGCTTCCCAATTACATTATTGCATCAGTTTTGGGGTTTTTTTTAATCACTTAACTCTGGTGAAAACAGTAATTAATGCATGGTATTATATGATATTTGATTGGAGATGTGTATAAAGTTGTAATTGGATTAAAATCAAAATGCAGTTAGAAAGTGTATTTCACAGCTCAGTTCAGAAACTGAACATGTGCTATAATAGTAGACCTGACAGGTGTTCTGTCTTTTGCATGGGCTAACCTCACCGATGGTTGTACTGTGCCTGGTGAGGAGGTAGGGGTGGAAGAAGACAGTGATGTGTCTACCTGTAGGTGCTCAGAATTATCCTTTGGATGAGCCTCTCCACTGATTGTTGAGATAGGCTGGAAAAAAACAGCCTCGCTCCAAGACATTTTTGCAAATACCTCTCCAATCCCAGGCTTTTCAGCTATGTTTAAGTGTCTTAAAATTTCTGAAAAATCATGGTGTGTACCTGTGTATCTAGCTTAATACTTTATTAATGTCAGTGTGTTTTCAGTGTGAACTTAATAATTTAATTTTTGGTGCTTCTTCAACTACAATTTATGTGAGTGCCTGATACAAGTCTTTTCAGAAATTCTATTGGAAAATTTTACTGTCACGTTCATCAAGGTTTGGGAATTTATAATTGAGGTTTGATTCCTAGTTTGGAAGGTGAGAACCAGGTCTCTCTTTCTAACCTGCTAATCAGTTTGTCAAGTTTGCAGGGTAACCTTAACACAATGTTGTTTGCTGGCTATGCTATGACTCCAAGTAATTGCAACAGGTTGTTTTTGTTTTTTTTTTCTCTGCATAGCAAAACCTGAAAATACTTTTATTTGGGGGGGAAAAAAGAGTGGTCAGGTGTTCTGTTACAGTCATGAAAAGATGTTTTAGATGTATGTGTAAAGTTTGAATTAACTGCAAAAGTCACAGGTGTTTCCTTCTCACTTCTGTGTTCAGTTGAAGGGTGAAGAAGGGTTTGAGGAAAGCTTGGTATATGCAACTCATCATGTAATAGCCCTCCCCTTTCCCCAAAAAACCTTTACTGTAGGCTTAAACCTCAGCAGTTGTAATTCCAAATATTAACTATCCTTTCCTTACAGTAGAAAAATTTGCACTGAATTTACAGTGAACATCGTTTAAATTGGGGAAAAGGAGGTTGCTTTCCTGCTTGCAAGCAAGGAGCTGTAAAATGCTGCCCGAACAGGGAACGCCACTTTTAATGAAGGTGGCTGTAATGACTCATCCTGACTCAGAGTGTTTTCGTAGGGTGCGTAATTAGATCAGGAAGGCAGAATGTGCTGGAGGTCAAAAGTGTAAATGCATTTGTGAAAAAGAAAGAGGTGAGTTTATAGGGGTTGAGCCTCGGTGATGGTGAAAGTGTTTTAGCATTCAGTGTTGAACTGCTGGTTTGAGACTAGTCCTAACACCTCAAGTACCAGTAGGACCTTAATGAATGAAAAGGTAGGAAGGTGACTAGAGGCCATATTGGCTAGATATGCTGAAATTGTAGGCAAACAAAATTGTTCTGTCGTATCGATGTGTTCTCTTCCATGATTCAGGTTTTGTGAGAATTGCTCAGAGCTTGTATTTTGCGCTGCTTGTCCTGCATCACAGTCACTGCAGTGTGCTTCCTAAACTACACGTTAGGAACATAGATGCACAAATTAAGTGATCTGCATAGCCATAGTAATAATGCCAATGAAATATTTAGTCTCTTTCATGCGCTAAGATCATAGCCTGCTTTTTATCTGCTGTATTACTTCTATACCTTGTATGTCATGTAAAGAACAGGTAACGTACAAGAAAATGCTAAGCCTTTGTGCTGTGGTCCAGCAGATTATACCAGGATGTTCAGATCTATGTTGCAACCAAAGACCTGTGAGCGCTACTCAATTGGATTGAGTTTCGCTAGATTTTCCGTTTAGGAAGTCTGCACTAAATTTGGGAGAAATAATTATAAGGTGTTACAGGAACCTGAGAACAATGAACTTTTCCAGGTCATGAACTCAGGGAGCTCTACAAGGAGGCAGTGTCGGTCCCACATTCTTCATTTCTTGATTTTTAGCCTACCTGTGCATTTTTAGTGATGCTTAGTGATTCCATTTAATAAAGGCTGTGTTATGCCAGGAATTATACAGATGTATGCTAGGAGAACCCTTGTCTTGACAAGTCTGTAGTTTATTCTCTGCAGCCTGTGTGTAGTACTGATCTCCAGCACCCCTCTGGAAAAGCAGATTGGAAAGGGGCTGCAGATCAGAAGACAGGCAAGCAATTCCTTTTACTACCAGCATGACATAAAGCTTAAGTAAAAACAGGACTAACTTGAGTGGGGGGAGAGGGAGGGAAGGACCCTTTCAGTTGATGTCAAAGTATGACAAGCTGAGCTGAAGTTGTCCTGGATGCTCTTGAGGTTGGCACAGGACAATTTTGACCCTGTCTGTGAAGAATCAAAATCATATTCTTTCTAATTTAGCATCCTGAAAGAAACCCTGAGGAAAACTTCCAAGTTCCTTTCCTTCTGATTTGGGTTGACTAGGCATCACCCAGCTGTGGTCTAGAAGCCTGCAGTAGCTGTGTAGGCAACTGTTCTGTCTGAGCCCAGTCCCTACCTCTTTTACTCCTGTTAATCGTTATATACCTCTTGGATCAGAGTTGATGTGTACCTGACCAACGCAGAGCATGGCAAACTTCATTTCACTGGTCTCTTCCTTGGGCGAACCTATCTGTAGGGGAAGCATGCCTGATTTCTGAAGTTAACTAAAATCTTTCTATGCAAACTTCTGTTGCTTGGGTCCCAGTTTGAGAGCCTGCGAGTGTGCATTTGTGTGTTTCCACAATTAAAAAGTGGGTCAGGAGAGGGAAAGTTTAGATAATGCGCTTCAGTTGACACAAAATGAGTCTGTATTCCATGAACTGCTATATTTTAATATAATCCAATTTAATATGTCAAATTAATTACATCTCTTGAGCCTGATGACAGGATCTTCTCTTGCCTGTCAAGATTTTAAGTTCCCCTTTGTACATGTTATGTTCTGCTGAAGTGGTGGAATTACCTTAAAAGGGAAGGGTTACAAAGGTTTGGCTATGAAATCAGCCATAATAACGTGAAGCAGGTTGCTTTGCTATTGCACAACAATGAAATGCAAAAGCCTGTTTGTAGGATGACTAATGCCGTGGTACATAGTAAATTTTCTTTATTTTTTCCCCCTATGTAAAATTCAAAGTAGTTAACAGCTATTTATTACTATACATGGGGATTTTTGAATGGTATTTTAGAAATTCCATTCTAAGGAAATATTTTATACCTCCTCTATGTATACATAATGACGTTTAATTCTTTGGTGCAAATACATCAGAGTTGTGAAGTCTCACAGAATTTCTGATTAAGCACAGAGGAGCAGTAGCGTTGGGAACTAGTCTTCAGCTAGAACAGACGTATCTCTAGCAGCAGAAACCCCTTGTCTGACCAAGCATAAGTAATCACAGGTAGGACTTCCTGATGTTGAATAAGAAATACTTGAGCAGTAGTGCCAGCTATCCTGTTTTTGTCCTCATTAAAAAGCAAATGTGCCTCCAGCTAGAATTTGTACCACTAATCACAACAGTTCAAGCCCTGCATTTTAATCAGTTTTCAGTCCTACCTCACTGTCCGTTTGTGTAGTGAGTACTTCATTGGATTGTCTGTCAGGCTGTGGTGGGGAGCCTTAGGGCAAAGTAAGTAATATCCACTGCCCTCACCTCATTCACAGAGCCAGATTTTCCACTGTAGAAGGCTGTCAGGTTGATGAAGCTGATTTTTCCTCTGTAAATCCATGCTAACTGCTTTGTGTTGTCCTTAAGATGTTTGGAAATGACCTTCAGGATTATTTGCTCCATCATTTTCCCCTAGGCATCAAGGTAGCAGCCCATTCCCTGGATCTTCCATCATGAAAATGGAAGTGACACTTATTTCCCAGCCCCCCCACCCCCTTTTTTTCTTTTTTCCCAGACCACAAGAATCTCTTCAATTTCCCTGACCTTTCAAAGATCATCAAGAGTAGCCTTGCAGTGACATTGGCCTGCTCCTTGTGGCTTACTGACACTTCTGAGTGCTTCCTATCAGGTCCCGTGTACTTGTGTTATGTTCATTTGATTTAGAAGTAGCCTAGTGTGATCTTCCATTGAGGGGTAGGTCTTCCTTGCTCCAGACCTTCCCTCTGATCTGAGGGACCTGAAATTGCTGAAGGGCAGCCTTATCAGGAAAGGCTGAGATGATGAATCCATTAAGTACTTCAGCCTTTACTGTTATGTTTTGGTGGGATTTTTTTGTCACAAGGTCCCCTGTCCCACTCAGCAGTGGGCACGTGTTTCCCTTGCTCTTCCTTTGGCTGCTTGGGTACCTTTCTGACCTTCAGGTCCCTTACCAGACTTAGCTGCAAATGGGCTTTGGCTTTCCAAATCTCATCCCTGCAAGCTCAGGTAGTGCCTGTGTATTCTCCCCAGCCCACCTGTCCCCGTTTCAGACTCATACGTGCTTCCTTTTTACATCTGAGTCTTGCCAGGAGTCCTTTGTTCATCCTCCTTCCACCTTTGCTGAACTTCCTCCTCATCGACGTGGACCATGCTTGAACTTGGAGGAGATGATGCTTGAATATCAGTCAGCTCTTCTGAACCCCTCTTCTCTCTGGGACTGTATCCCATGGGATGCTTCCATGTCTCTGAAGAGTCAGGGGTCTCTGAAGAGGACAGATTCAGCTCTTGTAAAGTTCAGGAGATGCTGCTATTGTCTTCCTTATACTCTAAGTATCCTGAATTCTTTCATCTCATGGTAACAGCAGCCAAGGCTGCCCCTAAGCTTTCCATCCCAGACAAGGTCTTCCTTGTTTATATGTATGAGGTCTAGCAGAGTGTCTCCCCTTGTTGGCTTCTTGAGCACCTGTGTCATGGAGTTGCCATCAAGAAGGCATTCCAGAAACCTCTGGGTTTCTGCCCCTCCAGCAGATACCAGGGTGGGTGAGTACCCTATGAAGACCAGAGCCCGTGAATGTTGGGCTTCTTCTAGCTGTCAGAAGAAAACCACCTTGTAACAGGTGACTTGATCTCTCAGAATGTAACTTGATCAAATGTCACAAATGGGTAGAGAGCTGTCTTTTACAGCACAGTACTTGATTGCTTTTCAAAATGGTTTGTCCTAGAGCCCACAAAAGGTTATTTTCTATTTAGCTTTGAACAGCAGATAGGAAATGGTTCAAGATGAAACTAGTTGAACCACTAAGTAAAAGTGACTATAATATAATTACATTTGCAGCATGCCTTAGGTCCTTAAGTAAAATTCAAGGACAACCTTTAAATAAATCACAAAACCGCTTGGAAACTTATGTCAGAAGTTCATCCCATAATAAATGATTCAGCTTCAAGGCAGGTTGCAGACACTTCCCCTCCTTTCTCTTCTCCCCCCTTCCTCTACAGATGTGGGGGGAAAAAAAAAAAAAAAGGAAATGAAAGTGCACTGGAAAAGGATGAAGAAAAATGAAAAAAGTGTGGATTCTAGAGAAGATGGAGATCCCGTGTTCACTGCATAGCACAAGCGATTATACAACCCCCACTGTAATGTACAGGTTTTCATTGTGTCTGCTGTTTTTTGTGGCAGCCTTTGTGGTTTTGTGCTCAGGTACAATAGCACAGCATTACATTATTATTGTCTGGCCTGATATTTATTACCAGGACAAGAGGCGCATTGTGGGCAGGGCTCTTAATTTTCCTTTTTGTCCTTTCTTATTGCTGTGCTGATGTTCAACAGGCTCATTCTTAAATTTGGTAAAACCAGAATTAAAACATATCCTGGGAAATAGAAGTTATTCTTTGGCATACTGGTGTATCTGTATGTCATTAGGATAAATTTTTAGTTGCCACTGCCAACTGTGTTAGAAATAGTAAGAGCGATATCACAGGAGGAGGAGGAGCTTAAAGTAAAGTGGCCTTAAATACTAATAACTTGCCACAGAAAAGATACGCACTTAGACCTAAGGTAAAGTATATATANTGTTACACTTCTGTGTATTTAGTAAAATACTAATAACTTGCCACAGAAAAGATACGCACTTAGACCTAAGGTAAAGTATATATAAGACCAAGAAAGAGTGACATCCACCCTACACCCTATACTTGTCATACAGATGCAATATTGTTCCTTGCTCCTTGAAATATTGGAGCAGTCGAAACTGAAGGTGGTTTTTTTGAACTTCTATTGCCTTTCAATTTGTGTTTATTATTTTCATAAAAATGAAAGAAACAGACTCCTTTGAAGTACTTTCACTTTTTTTTTTTTTAAGGCTAGAAATAACACAGTTAAGTCTCAGACTTCATTCAGGTATTTCCTGTGCTGTACTATCAGGCTGATACTACAAGGTAGATCTATTTATATTTTGCTGAGTTAAAATGTAATGTGTTAAGTTCTAAGTGTCTGTCAACTGGTTAGTTAAGAAAGGACAATTTGTCTTACGAAACTGATTGTTAATACGGAAGCTAAACCAAAGCCGGAAGAATTTTGCTGTTCACAGCCTGTACCTTGGATTTTGAATCAGCAGGTCATTGTACTTGGTGATTTGTAAAATGATTATGACTTTGGAAACTCGGCTTGTGAAGTAAAAGAGGGACCAACGACTGTTCTTTCTATGCAGCGCTGATTTAATGTGGTTTGCCTACACTTCTACAGCGTTCTATGCGCTCAGTGTAAATTTTCACTTTAACAGGATCTCCAAACGTGGGTGAATGGTGCTAACGAAAATGGCTTTGTCCTTGTCTCATTTGGAGCTGGAGTGAAATACCTGTCAGAAGATATAGCAAATAAGTTAGCACATGCTCTGGCGAGACTGCCTCAGAGAGTTATTTGGAGGTAAGTGCAATGATAAATGTGCTCGGGGTGATTTGAAGCATGTTCATTTCCTGTTGTGCCATCTTTGTGTGGAGTTGCAGAAGCCGAAATTGAGACAGTCTGGGTGGCAGGGAGGACCTGACTCTTTTGAAAGAGGCTTTCTGTGAAAATGCCATAGTCCCCTGGTAATAAGGAGGAGCAATGATTTTGTGGCAGAATAAGACATAGCTTATATTCCTATGCTGAGTTTATATCCTAGAAGGGTTTGGGACAGTGAAGAGTCTGAGGTTTTAGCACTTGTGACATACTGTCATCATTTCTGATAAAGAAGTCACCCTGGTGAGCAAGAATGACATCCTGCTGAGTTAATTCTAGGTTTTCTTTCTTCTTTTTCTTCTGTTTCCTCTCCTTAGTCTGCTTTTTATGACTTTGATAATTGCTTGTCCTTTTCTGTGAAAAATTGGAAGAAAAATCTGCAGGAGTAAAAAGTAGCAATAAGCCTTCTCAGCTCTAAAACCATCTTGAGTGGTGCTTACAGCTTACTGTAAAAATCCAAGAGCTGTTTAGCCAACTCTGCTTCATGTAGAGAGTTGCTCTGGAATATAATTTAAAGAAGTTCATGTGAATCATTGGTTTCCAGCTAATCAGAATCTTACAATTTATGGCTGATGTCCATTCTGCACTTGGGACTGTTTTAATTGCTGTGTGTAATTGGAATAATGAATCCCAGTAATGAACAGGAAAACATTCTTCTGGCCATGGCACAGAACTTTTGATAGTGGTAAAGATGCGTGACTTGCTTAATTGGAAATATGTAAGGGATTCTTTATGAAATTATGGTTCTAATTCTCTCTAATAACCAGAATAGTAAAGTTGCTTGATGGAGCTGTGACCTCTAGTGTCACTGGTAATTTTTCCCTCTTTTCTGTTTAAAATTTCTTTAACTTTCTGTATTAACTGCATATAAAGTAAGTAGGTAAATCAATTTGTACTTTGAGCCTGTATTTTGTGGGCTAAACCTTTCCAGCAACCTCAGGTAGGCAAGACATCTCTATTTGGTTTCAGGCAGTTGAGCAAGTAAGAAATAAAACCACCTATTGTCTCACAGTCTGATCCCTAACTTTTCATCAATAGCTTCTTGCCTCATAAGCTGAGTTGTCAGCCTTTCCCTTCCTGCTATTGCTAACTCTTTTTAAATCAAGACAGTGACAGTTATCAAGAGCTACAGGAAACTGGCCAACTGAATGGATTGATGGTAGGGATTATAATTTGTGTGTTGATGGGATGTTCTCAGTGGAGTTATTTCTCTGGAACCAGGCAGAGGTTTCAGTAAAGTGATGGCCTCGAAGCCATAGAGAGGTTATAAAACCTCCTGCCAATCACAGTGGGAAGAGTTATTTGTGCTTTGATAAGGGACTATATTGCCATTATGTTAATAGAAAATGTGATTCAAGCCACATTACAAGGAAACTGAATGATAAAACCACAAAGTTGGAAGTTATTAGATGTTTACAGTATTTTGGTTGAGCTTATTTTGTTTTCTTGTAATAGTGAATAATTACAGGATTCCCATGTAACTGCAGATCTGTTAAGGGTTCATGGATCATTTGCTTTGATTCTCTGGTTTGAATTTATCCATTTTAGAGGTGTTGATAACTATGCTTCAATTTGACTTTATCGTTTTAGGTTTTCAGGAAACAAACCAAGGAATTTAGGCAATAACACAAAGCTTATAGAATGGTTACCACAAAACGATCTCCTTGGTAAGTATCTATTTTGATCATATATCACTCTTACGTGAATTGAGGTTGTTCGTCCAACAATATTCTACTGAATTAGCAGTCATTATAAATCTAGTGTAACTTCTGTAGTAGAAGTCATGGAACAAGAATATATAATTCATCAGAATTTCGAGATGATGAAATCAAAACACCTTTCTGATATTATCTTTCCCTGGTACTAACTCTGTTTTTTCCTTAAATGAATTTTGTGAAGAAGGACATAGCTTTTCTAAAAACTGTTTGACTGTTAATGGGAAAAATCTTTGACAAGTGTCTTACACCACAGGAGCTGTACAGTTTGAGGAAAATATAATAATTAAAGATAAATAAGTCAGGTTTTTTTCTTGAATTTGCTATTTTAGGGAACAGGTAACTGTAGCTGTGAATTTTTTTGTTATGAAGAAGCATGATATAGTGTTCACTGGACTCTTCATGGAAGAGTCATGAAACTGGGCATACAAAATTTGTTCATACTGTATCCATACTACTGTACATACTGCTGTACACATCTATTTTTCCTCAAAGAAAGTTCTAACAGAGCTTGGGCATGTGTTACAAGCTGATAATAAGATTTTTTTCGTTTAACCTGAGGTAACTTAGGTTCTTGGGTGCAGAGATGAAACTTGATATTCTTCTGTCTTTACCAAAAGACTGTGTCAGTCTATTTTAATTTGTTCCCCTTCCGTTCCTGTCAAAGTGGGAGCTGAATTGCATTGCAGATCCAAGGGGCCACAGAATATTTCTGGCTGTCTTTGGGATACCTGGGTGTTTGTGTTTGGAAAACGGCTCCCATGTGCTAAGCATGTGCCTGTGTCTGTGTGCATGTTGGAGGGAGTATTTATCATAATACAGTGATTAAGCAAATGACTCTTAAAGCAGGTAGATTTGTTTTGGTTACTGAATTGCTCTGAGGCAGTCTCATTTTTCCATTACATAAGGTAGTTATCATTATTGTCAGATCTTGCTAGCCTGAAGTAAGGCATGTGAAGCTTTA
Source organism: Pedionomus torquatus (assembly GCA_013398155.1). Classification (NCBI taxonomy): domain Eukaryota; kingdom Metazoa; phylum Chordata; class Aves; order Charadriiformes; family Pedionomidae; genus Pedionomus; species Pedionomus torquatus. Next base: position 660,120 of record VZRU01002882.1, on the reverse strand, counting down.
GAGAGAATGTAACCTCAGTTGTCCTGTCATTACATAGCCTGTATTTTGTATGAATAATGAGGAAAAGCGTGCTCTCTCTGGCTCATTTATACTGCTAAACTGGTTAGAGTCACCACCTGCAGCTAATCAGGAGTAAACAATGTATATTAATTACTCCATGAATAATTTTACACAACATGTATGCATGAGAATTTTCTTTGTGTTGGCTGCTCCCTCTCAGTGTCTAAGGAAATCACCTAGTGCACGCAAAATTTCAGCAGAGTGGGTTTAAGGAGGAGAACTTCAGGACAAATTGCATTCACTTTTGTCTTTCTGTCTTCCTGAATTGCAGTCACGGAAACATGGGGACAAATGTGTTGTAGCCAAGTGCTTCAATAACTTTACATTCAAGAAATGTACTTTTTTTTTTTCTTCTTTTTTTTTTTTTTAATCTTCATGCCTCTTCTTTTTTCAGGTCATTCTAACATTAAAGCTTTTCTTAGTCACGGAGGTTTGAACAGCATTTTTGAAACCATGTACCATGGGGTCCCAGTGGTGGGGATTCCCCTTTTTGGAGACCATTACGATACTATGACTCGTGTGCAGGCCAAAGGCATGGGAATACTGCTGAACTGGAAGACCATCACTGAGAACGAATTGTATGAGGCTCTAGTAAAAGTTATTAATGATCCCAGGTATGGAACAAGTGATTACTACTTGCATTTATTTTAAGTTATTGTTATGAGATAAATAATGCATATACAGAACCTTTGTGCAAGGGAAGAAAGCGCACGTTGGGATTTATTTGTAAGCGCAGTTCGGGCAAGTATTTGGATGGTTGTCCCATTTCACAAGGTTACTCAATCGATCAGGTTTCTGTGTAGGTGCTAGGCTCATTGCTCAGCGTACCAAACCTCGGCTGTCTCATTTGTTTTTTGTGACAGTTGCCACGTGAAGGGCAGAAGGGTTACAGAAACAAACCTGTCCTGACTTACTCCTTGTTGCAGACCAATGTCTCTTTCTGTACATCTGGATTACTCCATGTTTAGCAGTCTATCTGTTGTGCTGCATAAGGGGTCTGGAGCAGCATACACCTATACTAGCATGTCTGGATTGTAGCTAAAAATATGGATGTATTCAAAAGGAGTGACTCTTTTCTAAAGTCCCTTTGGGTTAGGAAGGTAATTTGTTTTCGTTGCAATGACTGTATTCCAAAAAATTATTATAACTGTGAGAACTCCAGTCTGCTGTTTGTAAATATTTTATTTTTGTTCCTTGGGTAAAAGCCCATGAAAAGTAAAAGCCCATGAACCGGGTTTCATAACTTTTTTTTAGCTTCAGCAAACAAATTTGCTTAGGGATATTAAAGTGCAAACTTTACAAGTTTGTTCCAAATCTGTTTTAAACGTGTGATGTTCAGAGCATCTCCAGATCAAAAATAATGATCCATTAGCTGGTGGCTTATTGTATTGGGCTAACAGTAGTTTTGGAGTAGGGTGCTGAGAATTCTTCTTGCCTTCATGGGAACAAAATCTTGTAGCGGTACTTGCCTTGAGAGAGGAGAAACCTGTAAGGAGTGAGTAGCAGAACCGCAGTGAAGAGGAATGTCGCTAAAGAGATCTCGATAACACCAGTTGCATCACCTTTCCCTTGTGCAATTATCCTTAGTGTAAAGGCAAGTCCTGCGTAAATAACCCGTTGACCCTGCAGCCGCGGTGAGGGGGAGAGAAGGAATTGGACAATGATCGGCTGCTGGGGGGTCAGCCCTTTAAGAAAAATGAGAAGTTTTAGGCTGAACTCTCGACCCAAGAGGAATTAGTCTATTGCACAGTCAAAAACGAGTTTCTCACTTTGTTCTGTGCTTCTCTAGTAATTCAGTTGCACAATGACATAAATGGGTGGTGTGTTAGGGTATGTTGCCGTTTTACAGCGGGAAGGGCAAATGCGTCTCACTCAATAGGATTCATTTTGGATTAGGTAAGATTTGCCTCTCGCAGCAGGTTAGCTTGGCTCTTCATCAATGCTGGAGGGTGGATTTCTGCCTTTAGTCACACTTGCATCTGCTTTTCCAGTCAGCCTTCGTCAATGCGCCGTAAGGGCTGATGTAAAGACGGATCATCTGTCCTTCCTAGCCCTCAGTATGCTGGTGCTCACAGGAGTCCTGCAGTAATACGCCGTTTGATCTGAAAAGGCTTAAGTATATTTACATGTTTGTAGGCTTGCATTGCTCAGAGTGCTAATAATGATTTTTTTCCCTTTCGTCTCTTTTATATTTTTTTTTTTCTTTTGCTGCAGCTACCGGCAGCGGGCCCAGAGGCTCTCCGAGATTCACAAAGACCAACCCGGTCATCCTGTTAATCGGACTGTGTACTGGATTAATTACATCCTCCGTCACAATGGAGCCCAACATCTACGTGCCGCTGTTTACAGCATCTCTTTTTATGAGTATTTCTTACTGGATATTGCCTTTGTTGTACTAGTAGGTGCTGCCTTACTTTATTACGTTTTGGCCAGGATAACAAAATTTATCCGCAAACAAAGCAAACATCTTTGGTCCAATGATGAACATAGCGCTGTTAATGGACATTACCAGAATGGGATACCGAATGGCAAGTATAGAAGAAATGGCCACATTAAGCATGAAAAAAAGGTGAAATGAGCCAACCGCCCATGTAAAGTAGTAATGAATCAGATCAGTAATTGAATTTTATCTCTGTAACTTAGTCTAACAACTACTTAAAACCTCAATAAGCAGTTCTAACACTCCCCTTCAGTATGTAATATTATGTGACAAAATTCTACAGAACTAAGAAAAGTCTTAAAAAAAAAAAGCAAGCACAACCTAAAATGGAAGTTATATTATTCTTAATACTGATGCAGAGATGTTATTTTGGCACTGAAATTTTTAGAAGCCTTAATTCTCTGAAGTTATTCAGTGACTGTATTTATGAATTTTCAGTTTTTTAAAAGCTAAATGTGTGTGTCCCAAATGAGGATAAGTTTCTTTTTATTTGCAGAGGTTTTTTCCTTTTATTTTTTTATTATTTTAATATACCCATCTTTTAGCTGAGAGAACTTTAGTGCTAGTTCTGTGTTTTCTTTGTTGAAGGTTCAACATGTTTTGTAAGAAATGCTGTTTAAAAAGAAAATAATTTCTCCCAGTTATTGTGCAAGAAATAGCAAGTTGTGGACTGAGAACACAGATATTTAAAAAAATAAAAATAATAAAAAAAACAAACCTTAAAATAAGCACTGAAGAAAAATGGCAAAAACATATACTCATTTTACTGATAAACTGCATGACTCACTACCAGTACTCTGGAGAAAAGGGTCTTGAGCAAGTCTACAATATGTCTCAATTTTTAATTTATACAAATTTTTATTTGTTGCATTTCTCTGCATATATAATTTATACCGGGAAAATATTAGGGACTTCTGTTGCAGTTTAAAACATGGCAGTGTGGGAAGTAGATTTGCATAATTAAGAAAAATAAATGAAACAAACAACAACAACAGAAAAGAAGAATCTGGCCCTGTGCTTAATGCAGAAGGTTTTGTAATGGCCCAGGGCTGTGCAGAATCGAACCGCTATTTGGGGTTTGGTTAAAAAACAAACAACAAACACCCCCTGCTTCCTCCTCCCCTCCTACCCCCCCCAAGGTTGAATGTCTTTCCTATTAATTCTTATTATTATTAAGTTCTTTCTAAATTGCAATGTTGTAGATGTTCTCTTTCAATGGTTGTATCTGGAAAAAAAAATTAATATTACCTTCTCTTAGTCTGGGCCACGCAATCCATGTTTCACATAGTTGCCAATACGAATTCTCGGATGCGGGACGGCAGGCTGCTCTCCGGATGGGGGACAAGCCTTCCTTCCCAGGTCCGATGGGAGGTGTGGGGTGAAGCCTGGCCACTCCAGCGGGAGTCTTGCAGAGGTGGTCGTCTCCCTCTTCCCCTGCTATTGTCCCTCCCTGCAACAATCTCTTTCAATCATTGTCGCCGACATGGGATGCTGGCGGTGGTTTGTGCACCGAGGGCGGGGATGCAGGGCGCCAGGCGTAAAAATCACAACCGCCCTGCGGAACCAGAGTTGGCAACTATGAGTTTATTTCCATGTCATTCTGTTTACTTCGAATTTGCACTACACACGTTGTGAGTGTATGCTTTATTTATTTGCAGTTTGAAATCCCATGCCTGAAAGAGAAAGGAAAGAAACCCATTTACCTAGTGTTTTTCACTAACATGGGAAGAGTTGTGATGATTACAGGATGCTGAGATCATCTTCATACACAGTGATGCAATATTTCACTATCATTCCATCAGGAGCCTCTATCCTATAGCAATAAATAACAGTACAGATATGTTTCTAATATACAGTACAGCTACTTGTACTGCTTTCTGAATACTTGAAGAAAACGGTATTATAAATAAGCCTATTAGCTATACCTTTTTACAATCTTGCAGTTTGTGGTGACTAAAGGAGCACACAGAGGCGATGAATGGTGGGATGGTAATAAGACTTCGAGTGTATGAATGACTTGGTTTAAATGTTTTTTTTTGGCATTGAAGAAGGTACAAAAGCACTGACCGGATGATTAAGCATAATTTAATCTCCACTGTGATAAAACTTAAGCAATAAACATGGATTTAATAGTGAAATTCTGTTGTTGGAAGTATACTTTTGTTCAAATGAATGCTGTCTATTTTGAAGTACCAGTGTGTGTGAGTGTATATAAATGTGGATGCTTATTAAGATACACACATTCTTGCTTGATATACAGCATGATGTATTTGAAATGAAAAATGATTACATTTAGTGAATGCAGGTCTGTTTCCTATAGGAGAGTTGAATCAATTGAAAGACTGAATGCTTAGCCAGATTTCTTTTTTTCAGGCAGTTTAAATTTTTTTTAAAGTTCACATGAACGTTTCTGGTAAAGTATGTTTTCTCATTATGTGTTAAGTTATACCTGTGTCTTAGTGAAACTAAAACTTTTTTCACGGTGATATTAGATGATTGATTTCTGAATAGTCTCTGTAGATACAAACAAGTTACAATTCAGTTGTAAAAAGAGGAGATTGCTGCATTATTAATTGTATTATCAAACTTCTTTATGGGTGTGATCCACCCAATCTATAGAAATACCTCTTGTGTTCAAACTTACTTTCTTGTAAGTTCAAATATGATCTGATATTACAGGTTTGTTTTGTTTTTCTTTATTTCAGCCCCCTGCAGTGGTAGAGGAGCCTGCGTTACCTCAAGTGGGCAGATAATATGGGGTGGGGGGAACGTTTCCACAAAACATGCATGATAGGAGGAGAGCAAAATTCATGCAAAATTAACTCTTGCCATAAATTTTGCTTTCTTATTTCCTTTGAGTAGCTCAAAGATTCAAGAAGAAAGCAGCCATAAGAACAAGACAATTTAATTATCACTTGTGGAAATAGGTTCTAGAGATGGTTATCAAGTATTCAGAGTTCAAGGAAATCAATAAATGTGCTAACAGGTTTTTTTCCTTACTCCCCACATCACTTGGAAAAGCATTTTTTTTTTTTAATACTGTTGTGTGTTAATGTCTTTTTGATGTTCTTGAAAGATACCGCTTCTCATTAAGTTAAGTGAGTTCCAGTTTCACTCTGTGCCATGGTAAACATGCAGTATTTGCTTTAGTTAGTCTGATCTGTACAACAGTGGTGAAGAGACACAATTAAAATGCTGGTGTATGCATTTTAATGCATACATTTAAGCAAAACTTTAGCCCTGTGGGTGCTACGTTTTCCCCCTAAATTTATGTAGCTCCCTATAAGTGGGTTTATTTTGTATGTAAAATCAAATGTTTTCATCTGAATTAGTAAGAAACAGAAGGTGGCTGTTTGATTCCTTTTGAAGCCGAGTCAAGCTTTGTTTGTTTTGGTGATTTTTTTTTTTTTTTTTTTTTCAGAAGACATTGGCATTTTTAATAAACTTTTGGGGTTTTTTGGTGTCTTGACAAATGATTCCATTCTTTCTTGCGGTACAACACTAGAGATCACTGGTGGCCAACAGATGAGAAGTGTGATTCTTCTAAGTGACATTGTTTTCAGCTTAAGATACTGTACTTTTTCTGCAATAAGATCACATAACTTTTTTTCTCCTTTAAGATGTGTTACGGTTTGGGGGCTGAGGGGAATGCGTGTTATAAAAATGGTTATAACAAATCGAATATTGAAGAAGAACTTGCCAGTGTTTTAGCTTGTGTATTGGGGTAAGCAATGCACGTGCCTGCCAAGTGTGAGCTGTACTGTTGTCAAATACTTGCATTTGTGGTTTCCCAGAACAGTAATACTCTGGTTTCCAAGAAAGAAGGCAGTGCCTCTTATGAGAAGGCTCAATTACACAAATATGAGAGAAGAGTCTCTGAAGTTGTTTTGCTGCTCTTTATAGTAAAGGTTGAGGTGTGTTATGGAAGAAAGGTGAAAGCTACCTATTTTGCTTTGTTTTTGAAGAATAGTGTTGAGCTTGTTTGGTGGTGTTTTTTTATTTTCTTAGTAGGGTGAAGGATCTTGTGAGGAGAAGAGGGGAAGAGGAGGAATTTTCCTCAGAAAAATTTCGTGTTTACCTTCTGTGAATTGTTTTGTTACATAGCTGTAAAGTAAACCAAACAATAGATGTTTTCCTTTTTTATTGTGGTCCAGTGGCACTGGTATGAGAGAGGTAGGTATTGTCAGGAAGACTGGAAGTTCTTTCTTTCATTTGGATAAGTGTAATGTTTTACTCAGGAAATGTTGTTGGTTTTGGTTGGGTGTGTTTTTTCTTCCTTCCAGCAACCCTCGCAAGCTCTCTCCTTAGGTATTCCTTGGTACATACTCTGAATGTGCACTGTGGATAACAACAGGAAAACTTCCCTCTTTGCCATACGGTTTAAATGGTTGTGTTTCAGAGCTCAGAGCTCAGAACTCAGCAGTGATTGCTGTTGGTAATCGGCCAGCACTGAAATCGGCCAGACTGTTGAGGGAATGTTAAAAAGGCATGTTTAAAAATACATGCGTAACTCCAGACTGCATACCCAATCGTGATACCAAGTCTGAGTTTACTCACCTGTTTGATCAGTACTGTTTATTATGTATGTTTCAAAAGAAACTGAATTAATCTTGTGAGGCGGCCTTCTTCCGTTGTTGGGTGAATCATAGAATGGTTAGAGTTGGAAGGGACCTCAAAGATCATCAAGTTCCAACCCCCCTGCCATGGGCAGGGACACCTCCCACTAGACCAGGTTGCTCAAAGCC